>JAQQRF010000501.1:0-57585 GCA_030523145.1 Trissolcus brochymenae
ATATAAATATATATATATATAAATATATATATATATATATATATATATATATACCATGATGTATCATGGAGTAAGAGGAATTCAGAAACGGATCAGTTTTTGTACAATCGTATATATATCGACGGATCGTACAAAAACTGATCCGTTTCTGAATTCCTCTTACTCCATGATACATCAAATTGCGGTTTTGAAACAATTTTTGAAACGAGTCAGTTGTCGTGAAAGCTATCGATATGCGGTGGTAAACGTTCGTGACAGTGAACGTGCACGGCTCTTTACCTACATTAAAAGGACTCTCAAATTATTATTTTCCAATGGAATTGTCCGATTTTTGGTTTATAGTAGACTTTTTATGTATAGAGATGATAAAGTACCATCAAAAATAGAACAAAAATCAGAGCTTATATATAACGAAAAAATATACTTGGACGAAATTTTGATTGCATTTTTTGTCTCAAGAGGATATGTATACCTAGAACGGCAAAATTTTAGTACAGTTAACGATATGTTTAACATTTAAAAGAAAATTAATTTGGTGTATTAACTATATAACTGTCATAAATAATTTCTTATAAATCTAAATGGAGAATAAAAATTTTAATCTGTTAATAAATGTGAGAAAATTATTTATTATTTTAAATAGATGTTTCGTAATTTTTGACTTGAGAATTCCCTTAAATAATGAAAAGTACTTTTATTTTTTGACGTATAATAATATATACGATTATAATTCATCAAAATTATACACGAATTTTATTATATAAGTTTGACTCTGTTGCAGTTAATAGAGTAAATGAGAAATGTGCATTAATGATTGTTCATTGTTACGAAATAAGTAATAAAATATTATTATAAATGTGTAGATCAACAAAATATTATATATCTGTGGCTGTGAGGTAAAAGTTAAGTTAAGTATGTATGTATGTAAATTCTGTACCAGTTAACTGATTATTTGTCACAGCCACAAATATAATATGATAAAATAATTGTTCGTGTCAAGATAAGAAGTAATTATGCTTGAATAATGCTCACAGTTGTGTGTATTTGAAGCATGTTGTTTGCGTTTGATTCGCAGCATCAGCTTGTATATTTTGCGACGTACAATATTTGATTATTATTATTATTATTTTTGCTGTGGATATGAATATACTTTTCACGCGTATAAATGTATATGTATATATTTTGATTGTAAGTTGGATCTATGTTTAGGTGATGTGTTTTGACATTTGTTTGTCAATCAATAATCAAAAATATAATAATATATTTACATGTATGATTTTAATTTTGCCACTGGTTTCTGTATGAGTTGTTATTATTATTCAATGTTAGAATTGTATAGAATTATAGAAAAGAATTGTACATGTATATAAGTAGATGTATTTTGATTGTTCATTGTTACATGAGGCAGTCGGATAAATTTGTGGGCTTATTTGTAAAACTTGACTCTTCTAAAGAGAACAAAATTGGAAGCAAATGAAAACTTTGAAATTTAAGTGTGTGAGATGAGAGTATATAGAAGTAAATATTTTTGTAACGAAAAATGAGAAGGGGATGATAAAATGAAGAAGAGAGAAAGAGAGACGGGAAAAAAAGCTCCGACTGCCAGAAAGTTGGTCACAGGCATGGTGAGGTTGGTGATTGGGTTTGCAGAATAACTGACGGTGATGCTGAGGCAGCAGATATAAGTGGTTAGGATGTATGCTGCGGCGGGAGGTGCGAGCATTGCCAATCGGCGTAAGCAGAAGCGGCTGCAACAAAAGGGCGGCTCGACGACAGCGGCACCGCAATTGAGCAAACTTAAAGTTGGTGCGGGCGCCGGCGCATTACTACATCATCATCATCATCATCATCATCATCAGCACCAACACAGTCATCAACATGCGAGCAGCAAATATGCTCGGGCCTCGCAAAATGTAGCGCCAGCACCCCCAGCACCATCATCGTTGTCGCACGCCTTTCATCACAGCAGGCGGCGTCCGGAACAGCTCGCCCCGGTGTCGCCTATCCCGCTATTCCCCATCTCTCCACCTCCACTCTCCATAGAATCCAGTCCAGCTCCTACTACCAAGTCCAAATTTCCTTTTCCACCTTCGTCCATCCTTGACCTACGAGTTGTACCATCTACTTCAGAACTACAGGTGGGTACCTCTCAACAATTTCACTATCGCCGTCCTATACATTTTGTTGCTTTATATAAAATCTATAAGACGAATAACAACAACAACAACAATAATAATAATGATAATAATAAATCATGTAAGCATTGTCGTCGGATCTTTATACCTAATTTTTACTATCACATTGCAAATGTAGTACTCTAACTATCTATCTATCTATATATACAATGATGAGTTATAATGAACAAATGATCCATTTTGGTGCACAAAACCTGCATTCGAGAGCACACACAGAACAAAATTGTTATTTGTTTGATTGGCTGTCTGGTGGTAATGGTGATGTGGCAATGATGAAATCGAAGGAAACGATGAAGCAAAGTGCTCAAAGACAAACTAACA
This sequence comes from Trissolcus brochymenae, assembly GCA_030523145.1. Taxonomy (NCBI): domain Eukaryota; kingdom Metazoa; phylum Arthropoda; class Insecta; order Hymenoptera; family Scelionidae; genus Trissolcus; species Trissolcus brochymenae. Next base: position 2,517 of record JAQQRF010000501.1, read on the forward strand.
TAAAAATGAGTATGATGATCGATGGACGGATTATTTGCAGGCGGCGGATATTATTTGTACATTGTACGGTATATAAACATGTAGTGCGATGATAAAATGTTAGAACCGCTCGTTGGTTCAGTATGGTTCTGGAATTAAATGAATGAGCGGGATGCAGGCTGCTCTATTAATTAGAAGAGAAAAACAACGCTTGAGGGGGGGTAAGGCCGTCAACTTTCGAGAATTACCCTCAAACTTGGCAACGAGACTCATACCACCGCTTCCAAGATACCCTCCGAAATCGTACGCGTACGGGGTAAGTCGAGGATGAGTCTTATTATTCAGCGGGCCACCAATGCAATGTAACTTTTGACAGAGAGAACATAGATATTGAAGTAAGGCCTTGCAGCAAAATGCGGTGACAAATATTTGATACAACAGACAAACATGTCAATCATTTTTTGTAAGCAACAAAAATGCTCATTTCTGTTACAGTGCAGCGGTGGGCCTGGTAAAGCAGCTTGGCAGGGATGCAACCGGCCTTCGCCTGTGCCCGGTACCCCCATTTCACCGCACGGATCCAAAGGAGAGGGTTACAAGACCAAACAATGCGAGGCTCATCGGAGATGGATGAAAAGAAACCGAGTACGTTTTTTCTTTCACAATTTCAATGTCACCCCTATCAAACATATTAGATTATTATCTATCTATATATATCCAAATTATTTGCCATATACAATTCATAGTAATAATAATTACACACATACATACAATATTTCAACTTCTAATGACTCTCATTATAGAATACCAACAAATAATAAATCCATTTTCGTTTTCATTTTAACAATAGAACGTTCTAATCTGTCCCTTTTTCAAATTCAACTTATAATAACTTTCTTATTAAACAACTTCTTCTTTTACACAATAAATATAATTCAAGCTGATGAAATAACAATTTTTTATTAACATTATTTGTATTAAAAATATTGTATAAATTAATAAAACGATGCTTTAAATTAATAAATGAATAATGTTCATCATTCATGTATAGAGAAATAAGAGAAGACAAAAGTGTCCCCCTTTTTTTTCAAGGGGTCAAAAGTTTAGAAATATTTAGAACATCAGCTTTTTGATAAGCTTTTTCTATTTTACTAAAACTAATGTACCAGGACATTAGAAGGATGAAAATATCAAATTAATGCTAATGTAAATTTGTTGAATAGATCTTGCAAAAATAATGTTGAAATAAAAAGCGTACTTTAAAAATTAAGTACTGTTTTGAGGTATCATTGGACCTTGAATTTGATATTCCCGTTTCATACATCTTAACCACTTGCCATAAAAGACTTTATTTTGCATGTCGAACTACCTGAAAATGTAATAAAAGAAAATCGATTTCTTCTAAAATCTCACGGTGTGTCCCTCTTAATGCTCCATTAGTATCACTATACATTTTATTTATTTAGTTTAAACAGGATTAATTTTATATTTGGAAATTTGCAGTACCTTTCGACTAAACATTCTTAGATGAATAGAAATTGGTTTCAAAGTGATGTATGGAGCTGGATGTATTTTGCCTTTATAATTCGTAATAATAAAAATGAAAGTAAAAATTAAAAATGCTGTGCCAACGGTGATATACAAAAGTCATTCGAAACATTTTGTCACATTTAGTCTGATCTAGAAGTTTTTGATCGTTTCTTTGATTAATAAATTTGTAGACCTTTTTAAAAATAAATGTTTTGAACATTAACAAAACCAATAAAACAAAGTGATTCAAGAGTTAATATTAGAGCCACAATTGAAACTAATTGCAGATACGAGATGCGAGTTATTGTTACGGCAGCAGTGGAGACGAAGATGATGACGACGAAAACAGTAGTCTGTATGGTAGACGTGGAGAAGTTAGCGCAGCAGTCAACACCATGCTGTACGCGGGTTTAGGCACGACGGCGCTAGGTCTGGTCATCTCGTTTGTTGGCACCGGTGAAAAAGGATTCCTCAGTCCGGAACTGCGTCTTATTGGACCTTCTCTGCTATGTGCAGGCTTGCTCTGCTGTCTGTTACGAGTGCTGCTCTGTCTGTGTCTTTGCAAATGCACCGACTGTCGATGGCGTCACGTATCCGACAAACAAAAAAGCACCAGTAAAATGGAAGCCGCAGTATTGCCGACGGCCTCGTTGCTGCCGCCGCAACAGCAGCAGCAGCCGCCGCCGCCACCACCACCACCTGTTAAACAACATTACAAGAAGCATCTCCAAGCCAGTCCGTCGTCTCCTCCGTTAGACACTAAATCGTGTACTGCCCCGCTCTCGCTGACACCTTCACCTTCGCCATCGCCCACACCGTTAGCGCAATCCTCATCGACTACAACCAAATTTAACAAAGAAGCCGAGCTGCTGCTCTCGCCATCTCAGCTGTACGACCCTACAGACACCTAGAGTCATTATCATCCAACCGTCTTTGTTATAATTTAACATCAAGTACGCACCAATCTACTGCCGCTAATCTATTCACTTTGGTGTGCGTGCGCGCTTATCTCTTTGGTCATCAATTGATTATTTTATTATGGTATATGTCTAATCACTGTTGTTGTCCAAAATATCCATAGACAACTACTCAACCTAGAGCTTCAAGAACACCTGTATAAATTAAATCGGCTACATTTTTTAAGCATTTGTCCTTTTATTTCGAGGTTCCTTATACTTGCACCCACATTACTTGATACATATTGTTTCACGTTAATTTGTTGTTTGTTCATACTTTCAAAATCGACTTTATAAATAACATTGCCTGTTCTGTAATTATGTTTTCAAGAACACACAATTTGGAACTTTTCAAAAATTAACAGTATATTAAGGCCTAACAATCTTCAAGAGAATACTAATCCTATCCTACCCTATAGTATAATACAAACATTTTATAAATCAGATTTATACACACAATTTAACACAGTAATCGTTTTTGTCCAAGTTTTTATTTTTGTATATAATATATTAAATAATTTTTCCTACATTAAGAAGTATTTTTTTATACATATTTATAGACAACACCTTATAGAAAACAACAACTTGGACTAAATGATACAAAAAAAAAAATTATTCGCGTTGCAGTATGAATAGTAATTATTATTACTAATTACATCATCTGAAAATTGATTTATATGAGTAGTTTTGTTAGACAAAATGAGAAAGAATTAAAAATTATATTAAAATAGCTTGCATGAATGAGTAAAATGATACTGATGGATCAAGCTAGTTGGAATTGCATCTGATCCGTGGACGAAGAGTAGCTATATATGACGGGCGTATCAGAAGTGGTTGATGCATCCGAGGCGGTGGCGATGGTAAAGAGTTGTTCATCATAAATCGTATGACCAGGTTCAACTTTTCTTTCGCCGTTGCTCGTGGATGCTGCTGACGCAGTGGTAGCTGCTGTAGGGGGATTGTCCCCTTTGGTTGTTTCTCGGTACTTTTGCAGATATACTTTCAAAGGTTCGACATAATTATCAAAGCCGAGTGTCGTCATGGCGAAGAGTATATCCTCACCGTTGATTGTTTTACGTTTTTCCATGTGACATCTGTCGCTTGCCTCGGAGGTGATGAACGATATGAACTCAGAGACGCACTCCTGCACACATTCCCGCGCGTCTTTGGCTATTTTGCCTGCATCTGGGATAGCTCGTTTCATTATTTTTGCCACATTTGCAATCGGCAGAAAACGATCTTGCTCTCGTAGTGGACCACTTGCGGCTCCTCCGCAATGCAGCGGATCGTTGCCACCATGACTTGAGTCGTCGGTATTTTCAGGATCATCTGCAAATAAATCCAATGTAATTTGAATATGCTTATACGCGTGACGATTGTTTCATTTTATGCCTTCTCTCTAAGCTCTTAATTTCTTTAATATTTTGTTTTCCTTTCCATTTCATTGTCAATAGTAATTCTTCTTAATGATGAGTCAGACTTCAAACAAGACAAAATAACTCGAAATAGACTACAATTATGTAGATAGACCGTGACAAAGTATATTATATTTCAAAACTATTTTGACAAACTGATGTTTAATCATTTATTTTTCATTTCAATCACATTGAATCAATTGATTTGATTGTTCACTTTTAAAATTGTGAGAAGTGAAATAGTTTGATCCAGAAGGTTTTTTTTTTCTTTTTTTTTCAGGAAAAGATAAAATAAATATCCATACTTTGAAGGAATTTACATATATAATGAATGTTTTTTATTTTAGAGGAGTTAAAATATTTCTCGTCAAGCTGCATCCTGTTATCATTTTGAAAGAGTTTACGCATACGGCCCTTTGTTAAGACATATTTACCTTCCATGTCATCGGATTGTACACTGATGTATGAAGCTGTGACAGCATTTCCTCCAAGAAACGCTGTGGTGCCCAGGGGACCAGTATCATCGCCACTTTCCCCGCTATTCTCCATTGCCGTTATTCTAACCTCAATAATTAATTACTTACTGCTTTTCCACAAATGATTTGTTAATTCACTCTCAGCTCACTGTTTTTTTTTATTCTCATCCACCACAATATTAGAACTTTTCGTTTTGTTAATAAAAGTGAATAAAAATTGTGACTGCGCTATTACTAAAATACTCCTGATGTGTGTATTATTGTATTCAGAAGAACTTTGTAATAAAATCATTTGCCGACAATCCCATCGACAACGACGTAGATAATGTAGTATGCAGTGTGTAAAATGAAGAAAACAATCATGTTTACACGTGATTGAACAAAGATGAAAACTGTACGGTTAGCTGAGAGCAGCGAGCAACAAGAGTGCAATTGAAATTTGTTTGAAAAGTATGTTAAATTTGTATCTTCTCTGAAATTAAAACATGTATAAAATTGATTAAAAATGTTGATTGATTATTTCATCATCTAAATTATATATAAGTTAATTGTTGGTTGATAGAGTATGCGTCTTTGTTTGTGAGGCACGGTTGGAGGGAAACACCGAATTGCGCGCGACAGTGCTGCTGTCTAATGGTGGTGGTAGTAGCTTGTCGGTGATTGGCTTGTTGGTGGCTTTGAGATCACAATATAACAGCAAGGCGGCCATTGCACGAGCATCAGTCGAATTGTAAGTGAGGTTGTGTAGACGTGTGTATTTGTTGTGTAGTAAGTGTTGAAATAAACGGCAGCACAAATGAAAATGGACAAGATAGAAATGAGTCTTGACGACATCATCAAGCAAAACAAAGGCAACCGATCGCGAGCTGGCCCTCGGCGCGGTCGCGGAACCACCACTTCGCCTCGTCGAGGCATTCGCGGCACCCAAAGGCCCGGGGGTGGCGTCATGCGGGGACGCAATCGTGGCGGCATCGCCAGAAACTCGCTTCCTTACACAAGAGTAAGTACTCTCATTCCACACGTGCTTTTTCTTTCATTTCAATTTTCATATTTATCTAACCATTTTTTTCCTCACTTTTTTTCCAAGGGAGATGTCAACAGTGCATGGAAACACGACATGTTCGATGGAGTCAAAAAAGTTGGCCGTTCAGCTATCGGCACTGGAGTCACCAAGTTACTTGTTTCCAACCTCGATTTCGGTGTATCAGATTCGGATATTCAAGTAAGTTTTCTTACAACGTTGTACAGTTTGAATCATTCATCATCCCTTTTATATGTTTGTGTCTATGAATGTAAATAAACCAACGGTTAGAATACCGCCAGTGTTTATGCATATATACATTGCTTTCATTCTCTCTCTCTCTCTCTCTCTCTCTCTCTCTCTCTCTCTCTCTCTCTCTCTCTCTCTCTCTCTCTTTCTCTCTCTCTCTCTCTTTCAACTATACAATTTATATCAAGGATGATTTTAAAATAATTGTCTAATAAGAATAGTTTTTTTTCATCATTTTTAAATACTTGAAAGATTCTCGTTGCAATTGTTCTACAAAATAATAATCAGTTATGAGATTTTTTACTGCAACGTTAAACTACTGATATCGTAATTCATGTATTGTTTTCCGAACTTCTAATCTTTTAATTGCTTTTCTATTGTCAATTGTAACTTAGTTTCGTTAATATGACTCAGACTTGGAGTATTGATCTGAATTAGGCTTTTCGACAACCAGGTATAAGATTTTATAATAATAGAAAAAAGGTCATCTTTTGTTTTGAAAATCAAGCCAAACAAAAAATTAATGATTCTATTATTATTATTATTTAGAATTATATTGAAATCATGAAAAAAATAAATTATCTTTCTTTGAAAAAAATGTCTCTTTATCTTAAAATTAATTAACTGTATTTATTCATTGTTTTTCTTTCTCTCTTTTTCTAGGAATTGTTTAGTGATTTTGGGCCATTGAAATCAGCCGCGGTTCACTATGACAGATCTGGACGTTCGCTGGGATCTGCAGATGTCATATTTGAACGAAGAGCTGATGCCATTAAAGCTATGAAACAATATAATGGAGTTCCACTCGATGGCCGGGAGATGAACATTCAAGTAGCAACATCTGAAATTCCTGCTACCACACCTATTAGAGGATCTTCAAGAATTGGTCGAGGCAATTTCACAAGATCTCAGCCACAACGTTTTAGGGGAACGCGAGGTGCTGCTACTAATAAAGGTAAAAAAAATACAATCATTATGAAATTATGGAAAAAAAATCATAATAAATTAAATGAATAAATATTGATTGGTATGGTATAATGATTATTGCAGGTCGTGGTCAAGGAAGACGTGGCGGTGGTGGTCGTGGAGGTGGTGGTCGTGGCGGTGCACGCAACACATTAAAAACTCCTACCGCCGAGGAACTAGATGCAGAATTAGAAGCATATGTTAAAGAAGTAAAGTAACAAACTTGCCTTACAAACAGTGAACCATTTTCTTTTCTTTACAAAACCAATTGTTTTCATTTGATTTCCATTGATTGTTTCTTTTGTTATTGCGATACTATTATAATATAAATACGATCATTATATATGACCACGTATATAGCTAAAAATGACTTTTAATTGTTCTGCATTACTATTATTTTATTTATGACAGTCACCATACACAATTCGTCATATCTTCTCACGATTGAAAACCTAATTATTTGTTTTCGGAAAGCTAATGTCTGAATTTTTGTTAACAAGATTCTTCTTCGTTTTTCTCTTTAAAGCTCAATGTCATTTTAAATAAACTAATCGTCATTTGTTAACGATATTAGGACAAGTACAAGGTGTTCTAAGACAGAAGACAAATGTATCAAGATATGTCACTTACAAGATTTTAATGGAAAAAAATCGTAAGACAATTGTATTTAGGATGCGCGCGTGTGAATATAACAATGAAAAAAAAAATATATAAAAAATTACTGATGAATCGAGATGTGTTGTTCTATTTACGATACCCCCACACCCAAAGACTGATAGAATTTCCTTCGTTTAATAAATCTGTAACTTGCACTTTTTGATATACATATATGAGAAACATCGTGTATGACGCTGTAATAATACAGAATACTCGTACTCAAATTAATGTAATTAAATGTTTCATTACATTAAAAAATAGAAAGATAAAAAGAATGCGAGCGATAACAAGTGTGTTAAATGCAATTGAGTGATGGTTATGTGTATAGTCACAAAGTTAGCTACTGCAGTGTATTTATGAAATCGCAAACCAAAGACAGTGCGGAAAACAATATATATATAAGTTATTTGATTCAATAAAGAAACAATTCAATAAGCCATGAAACTTGATTATTATTTTGCAAAACCTCTTCACAAACATTACGAAAACATATATTTATTTATCTTACGTTGATGTTCATACAGCATGTATGTTGTTTCTAACATTAATATTTAATCATTTCAACTTCTACAGATTTAACTACAAGTACTGAAAGAAAAATAAATGGAGGACACAACTTATGCTTTTATCTGATGATGACATTGCAGATTCTTCATGGAATTAATAATTATTGTACAGCAATCCGTTTGCCACTTTCTTTGCAGTTTCTTTGTTCAAAAGTTTTTCGACAATTGCCAGTGCAAAAGCAAATGAAGTTGCCGGCCCTTGACTTGTTATTAAATTACCTGAAAAAGAAAAAAAATGTATATATGCATGTTAAAAAATACAATAAAAATACAACCACCGGTTAATGCGGCATTACCATCAGTGACAACTATATCATCGCTGTACTTGTAATCAGACATAAGTCGATCTTTCATTGACGGATAAGCGGTCAAGTTTTTCCCTTTGGCCACGTTGTGTGCTTTCAGTGCAGTCGGAGCTGCACAAATTGCTGCAATAACTCGTCCTTCCATTTCTTGATCTTGCAATAATTTTCCAACTTCGACTGACTATTATTTAAGATTGTCCCATGCACAGAAAAGCAGACATTCATTTTCAATGCGAACCTCTCTGATACATATGTTTTATTACCGTTTATATACCTTTGCCAAATTTTCTGAACCCACAAGACCTCCAGGTAAAATAACAACATCAAAAACATCTTTTTTGACATTGTTCAATGTGTTGTCGGCGCAAATGTTTATCCCCCGGCTACATTTTACACATTTATCATCATTGATGCTGCAAACTGTAACTTGAATCTGAAAATATACATATTTTAATTTCAAATTTTATTTAAACAAATAAACCCGTGTTTTTATATGTGTACATGTTTTGAAGGTTATATTATTCCTTCTTACTTCTGTTCGGCGTAAAATGTCAGCTGTCACGACAGCTTCCATTTCTTCGGCTCCATTGGCGAGCAACAACAGTGCAGTTTTTTTAGACATGTTATTATGGAAATATGAAGAATTAGACTGAACTGCGAAAATTTGCACGACTGCCGCACGTGTTGATCGACTCAGCGAGCTAAGATATAGCATACCATCAGGCTGTGATTGAATTATTTTATCTTTTCAACTTACTTTTGGAAATAGTCGAATATTTTTGTATTGACAGAAATTTAATTTCTATTAATTTGTGATACAACAAAGAAAATATTAAATATTTGATTGGAAAAAGTGAGGCGAGAGAAGCGGGGAGGGGGCAAAAGTCTCTTTCTACTTTACGCTCTTGAGAAAGAACGAAGAGAACACCATCTACTGGTAAACATAATGAACCAATCTCTTGTGTTCCTAAACTCTCGTCTCATATTGCTGTTTCTTCATCTAACTCACAAACCAAATGAAGACGGCATTACATGTACAAAACATAAATTTAATCTTCTCATTATACTTTTTGGAAGTCATTTTTATTTTTTGGTTTGTTATTTCTCATCTCATAAACGCCTATCAAATCATAAAAGCCAAAACGAATCAAGGATGAAAAGAATTAAAAAATATCTCTTAAAGTAACTCTGTCTCTTTCACTGTGAATATACTAAACAGAAAGAAAATTTAATCACTTTTCCATCTGCAATTAAAATATAAATTTTAACTGGAAAATGAAATTGCGTCATTTAGAAAAAAAAAAAAAAAAAAAAAAAACAAGTAGGAAACTAAACCTAACCTAGAATGAAGTGCACCTTCTGGTCCAATATCAATAAATGTGACTAAGTATGATGTGGGTAATGATAAAGCAATCGGACGCTGCTAATAGCTACACACTGATCTGAAAGGAGCTTTATCTCTGCATATAAATTTTTGTGTGACACCCACAAGGGTGTGAAGCTGTGTCCGAGGAAGGGTTTACCGATATTTATTCCATATGCTCACATCCTGGATCACTGCAGACCAATATGTGGGTCAAACCGGAAGAAGTTTTACTTGCAAATGCTTTGTGGTAATTTTGATACGTCTCATTTTATTATTTTTTTATTTACTCTCAGCAATCAACGTCAGTTTAAAAAGATTAAAAAACATGCAAACCTATACTTTATACCTATATTTTTGCAATGCATTATTATTATTTTTGTTGTCATTATTATTATTATTATTATTATTATTATTATTATTATTATTATTATTATTATTATTATTATTTAAGTCAATAAATTATAATCTCATATCAGAAAAGTAAAGAAACTTGAATATAATTTATGAGAGAATAGAGCGTAGTAGATTAATTTTTTTTTAGGGTGACGGAACAGGCGACAGTTTATTTCGTTCTACAGAGACGAAAGGGCCATGGAAAATCAAAAGGGCTGAGTTCAATATTGGTTGGAACTTTGGATAGTGTTTTTGACACCAAACCTCCACCATTCCGAATTCTTCATCAGACACCTAAATCTGAAGTTTACTGGGGTATTCAAGATTTTCCAACATCAATGATCAAATACTAAAAATAGTAGTAATTCGGAGAAAAATGATAATTGAATGATAATTTTCATTTCAGTTATCGCATGTTCTTTGACACACGAAGAAATCCTTAACAACTGGGATTGGTTACACACCAATCTCATGGACACTCTTCAATCTTTTGACACTGAGGAGGAAGTAACTGAATTTGTGTGTTGTAAAGTACAATCAATTATTGCCAATAATATTCCGGATTCACACATCACTGATGGTAATTTATTCGTTACATATATTAATGTATTATCATCGATAGTTAAACACATTAAATTCGACATTATTATAATATATGTATGTAAATTTTGTGTAGAAGAGGATCCACAGACGTTCAAAACAGTATCTTTTAAATTTCATCAATTATTCAAAGTACCAAAAGACGATAAACTTGTGAGTTATTATTCTTGCAGGTTAGTCATTGTTATTAGAGTAACCTATACGAGACTTTGCTTTTTGGTTGTGTGTGTGTGTGTGTGTGTGTGTGTTTGTTTGTGTGTGTACATATAATATTTCATTCGAGGCATACAGATGCCTTTATATCAAACAAAAAGTACTGATAAAATAGTAATATTATATATGTAGCTAAAAATAATCTTTATATACACAGATAAAATGATGAAATAAGCTGATTCAGTAAAATGGAATTTACAAAATAATAATGTTGTTTATTTAATTGTAGCTATTGGAAATCGCGATTTCCAAGACAAGGATGGCTCTATTTGTCAGTCAACAACCTGTGTTTCTATGCATACATTTTGTCAAAAGAAACAAAACTGATTATCCGATGGACAGATATCACAGAATTAAGCAAGACAAACTCGTTCGTATTTCCTGACAGTATTCGTGTCGTTACTCGTGATTCAAACGAGGTGCAACAACTTTCTTCTACTTATTTTATTATTTTTATTTTCTATCTCTCTGGATCATAAATATAACGATAATGTCACTTTTCAGCATTATTTTTCTATGTTTCTGCACAAATCGGAAACGTATTCATTGATGGAACAGTTGATAAACATAGCAATGAAACGGTACATTTTATTCGTACATATATATAGCTAGTTGATTTATAATTTATTATATCGTATTGTTGTTTACAGATTAATTAATGATAAGAGTGGCTTCTGTGAAGATCGAGATCTACTAAATAAATTAAGGTAATTATTGACAAAATAAAATTGCTGCATCATTAACACATAACAAATCATGTTTAAATTTGTTTTTGTTTTTAGTAAGAACGTGCCTAAGAAACAATCATTTTTAAAACGAGATTTGGATGCAAGAGCACAGTCTGAAGCTTATAGGTTGCAATTTCGACTACCCAGGCAAGAAAAACTGGACGGTTGCATAGACGCAACTCTTTGGACACCTTACAATAAAAAGCATGTATTGGGGAAGATATTTTTCTCAATAAATTACATGTGCTTCGAAAGCAAGGTAAAGTGCAACAAGGTTGTTGTTATTTATTATTATGTAAATAATTCTCAAGACGAATGAAATGGTTGTTTTATACAAATGATCTGCCGATTTATTATTACTATTTCAGATAAAAAATTTAGTGAGCTTGGTGATTCCATTGCGAGAAGTACGGAAAATAGACCAAATCAACAACCAATCTGATAATTCGATGTCAGGAAAATCTATTTTGATATCCACAGATCACGCGACTTTTATGTTTGGACAAATACATGACAGACAATTTGTAGTTGCTAAATTATCTGAATTAAGGAGTAAACCAGATTTTCGTGTCGTGTAGGTGTACAACAATGAAAAAAACTAACTCGGTACTTGATGAACAAATAAAATAATAAATATATAATAAAAATAATGATTACACAGCAGTTCAATAAGGAAGGATGCCGCTGGATCGGAATCGGATGTTGCAAAGTGGGATCCACAACCACCATTGATGACTCTCTTCAAAGCTCCCCTCACGGCTGAAGCATCAGCGAAACAGAAATCAAAGGAAAAGCAATGGGAATTACATTTTTATGAATACGGACGTGGAATGACAATGTACAGAACAACTGAAACTGCTAAACTTGTGATAGAAGGTGTGCCACAGAGTTTGAGAGGCGAAGTTTGGTTTACTTTTTCAGGTACGTTATGTTTCCATATGGGCTAAAATGTATAATTTAATGAAAAACAACCATGAAAAAGCCTATGAAATGATTCGTAAAGCATAATTTTAATTGATGATTGATCGAATAACCAAATAATTGAAACTTGAATTGAAAGGTGCATTAAACGAGATGGCAAATAATCCAGGACTGTACAAATCGCTTGTGAATAAAGCTCTTGGTAAATCGTGCCAAGCAAACGAGGAAATTGAACGAGATCTGCATCGTTCTCTTCCTGAACACCCTGCTTTCCAATCTGATATAGGAATAAACGCGCTCAGACGCGTGCTCTCTGCTTATGCTTATCGCAACCCACAAATAGGTTTGTATCTAAAATACAAGTTGATTAGAGGATTCATTATATTTGATTTTGATTTATTATATTTGTTTATATCTGAAGGATACTGCCAGGCAATGAATATAGTAGCTTCCGTACTGCTGATTTACTGTTCAGAAGAAGCAGCATTCTGGCAACTGTGCAACGTTTGTGAATCGCTTTTACCAGATTATTATGACCGTCGGGTTGTCGGTGCTCTTGTAGATCAAGGTCTTTTAGAAGAGCATGCCGAGGAATACTTGCCCGACTTGCATGCTCGTTTGCAAGAGCTCGGTTTAATTCGAGTCATATCATTGTCATGGTTTTTAACTATATTTTTGAGCGTCATGCCGACAGGCAGTGCTGTTAATATCATGGATTGCTTTTTCTACGATGGAGCTAAGGTCATATTTCAGGTGTGTACCTTATACCAACTCATTTCAATTCAATTGCAATTCCTCAATCATATAATAACCATGATTTTTTATTCATTGTTGTTGCGTTATAACATCATGATGATTATTATTACTTTGGCAGATAGCACTGACTGTTTTAGAATGGAATCAGGAGAACCTTTTGAATTGTCGAGACGATGGTGAGGCAATGCAATTGCTTACAGATTATCTGGGTGGGGTGTACAATGACGAGGGACCTATTCTACCTAGACCGACGGATAATGTGCCACCAAAAAAAGTTGGTACAATAAATGAAACATTATTCACTTATAAGCATTCTTAATTCACAATTGTTTCATTGTTTTCAGAATATTTCTGTACAGACACTTATATACGAATCATATGCAAAGTATGGCACATTAACGATTGGGAGAATTGAAAGGCTAAGAATAAAGCACAGACTACGAGTTGTGCAGAGATTGGAAGATAGTGTTGAACGCAATGTGATCAAAAGTGTTATCAACGACAAATACATGACTTTGGATGAGTTGCAGGTATATTTTCATAATATCTTACATAAGTATTTACATGCTTGAATTCTTTTTGTCCTAAACATTATAATGACGAATAATAATAATTATTATTATTATTCAAGGATTTATTAAGTTTTATTAGAGAAGAACTGATAAGGCACAACAAATCAGATCATGACAAATACGATCCTACTCAGCCGCCTTATGAGACTTACAAAATTGATTATGATCTGTTTAGAATTTTGTTTGGAGGACTGTCACCTTGGGGAAAGTGTGCTCAATATGAATCATTGTCTGCACGATTGTTTCGAGTAAGAACGATGCAACATTGTTTGTCATTAATTAATAAAACATAAACTATTTTTAGTTTACTTTATAACTTTGTTGCTATACATAGATACTCATTTAGTGATTTACATCGTTTTATAACTTCTTTTCTGACACACTGATTTTTTTCATTAAGATTCCTAAACAGATGATATTTATATTGATTATAGCTCTTCGATCGGAATCACGACGGACTTTTGAATTTCCGTGAAGTGGTACAGGCTTTAGGAATGACAGCAACAGCTGTTGATGGGACGCAACGACTCAAACTTTTGTACACGCTGCATTTACCACCGCTACTCACTCCTATCGATTTTGAATCTCCAGTTCATTCTTCAAGTATATTATTATTTATTTTGTATAAACAAAATTCGATTTAAGCATCAAATCTAACATTTTAAATTCATTGCAAACAATATTTTGTCTCCCATCTCTCAACAGTGGATGGTGCTGAAGTAGCGGCAGAAGCAACTGACTTTTTTGAAAGTATGGAACAAAGCAGCGCAGCATTACAGACACCATTTAATAGCACATCCGATATGTTATGTTCAATGATAAGTTCTCAAGGCCAAGAAATAGCAGTCTGCGACGACGACTTGTCTTGGGAAGAGAAAAGCATTGATAGTTTGCACTCTTTGATTGCTTCCAAAGACAGTCCTTTGGAATTAAAGACTGTCCCAAAAATGTCACAACGTCATTTTATCGATTTGTTGAAGACATTATATGATATATTTTCTACACAACCGAACGAACAGGAAACTTATCAACAAATTGCTTCCATTGGTATTTTTCACTTTATATTTTCAGCATTATCGTCTTCTATCAAACCATACATTTTAATAATATCAAAAAATACTTTTTTTCAGGGACTTTGCTCTTGAAACTTGGTGATGTTGGTAAAAAATTTTACGTTGATCAAGAAGAGTCCGACGATATGTCTTCGGTGCAAAAACTTGAACCAAGCCCAGACAAAGTAGGTGGAAGGAAAACACGTACATCTTTTATTATATTTTATATGAAAATTTTTATTCAATTTCTTTACAGAATCCTGATCACAATGGTAATCCTTCAGGAGCAAGTGTAACGACAACTCTTACAGATCCTGATTGGGCGATTACAGCCGAGCAGTTTTTGGCTTCGATGCTGACTAGTCACCAAATAACAGAATTTTTTGGAAGACGAGTTAATATATGCGAAGAATTAGCTTCGTTGAAAAATCGAAGAATTGGTCGAGCTAATCCTGTATTAAATGTATGATAAATTCAATTACTCATTTTTGATTTTAATCATAGCTGACAAATTAATTTTCAAATCAAAAATCCTCGCTCCATTTTTTGTATCGTGTTATAATCGTGTCATCTTAGTTTGAGAATGGAATATTTTTCATGATTATCTGATTGTAATGATCTACGAAATCATGAATTGTACATAAATTTCAAAAATAGGCGTTATCATCTGTTAGCTATAACACAATCTTTACAAACTTGAATTGAATTTATACAAACAATGTTGTTTTCCAACTTTAAATGTGTAGCAGCATGTACATCATTTTTCCGTCCTGGTTGAAATTTATTGCTATAAATTTCTACGTACGGATTTCTTTTATTTTTAAATAGTATTTTTATAATAATCATAAATTTTATATATCTGTTAAGTGTGAATGTTATATATATAAACATATTATTAAGTAAAACATTGTAACCATGTTACCATTCAATTTCAATAAATTTTTATTCATTTTAATAAATGATTGTCATTCATTTTGAAAATGTGTTAGGCAATTTCGTGGAAATAAATAAAAATGACAGATTTCTATTAAACATCATTCTATATTTATGAAAAGTCTTGTACATGTTCACCATTTCAGTCATGATCACGTATTAATTTTAAATCGGAGTTGCAAAATCGAAGAAGACAGAAACAAAAAAGAAAAGGAAAAAAGAAACGAAATTCATAATTATTATATTATTTGTACCTTAAATGTAAAGTTCATCAATTATTTACACGCGTTACTTTGAAAACCTGGAGCTCGTATTTGATATTTTGAATATCGATACGATTCTTGACTCATTTCTGAAAAACATCTTATATACGCGAGTATTTTGTTTGGCAAAAATATAGTCATATTTTTATGTATCGACATACGATTTGTAAACCTCGTCAAACAACAATAATTTAATTTCAAATACACCGTTCAATTAAAAAGTACATTAACAATAACAAAATTTTGTGTATTTTGTAAAAAAATCTGTGTCTACAAATATAATCAAAAGAAAAATTGAAGAGAGAAATATTGACGCTACTAACGGATGGATTTAAAAAATGTGTTCAATCAAATGAAATAATGTTAATTTCTAATAGAACGAGATGATGATAAAAAAAGAAAAATACACAAGACCAGACAATTATTGCAATTCATAATGGCATAACGATCTGGGATTGAGTTTGATTGCGGGCACAAACTGGCTAGTTCTCTTACGTTATAATACTGATCGTTGTAACAAACAGCCAGAAATAAGGTGTCCGCCGTGTCTATATCGTTAATCAGTATTTTGAAGTGAGATAAAAATGAAAAGCACAAATTGAAATATTTAACAAAAAGTTACATCAAAATAGTGACAACTGCGTATGTACAATTGATATCCAGTTGGCTGAACCTGCAGGCACACGAGTGACTCTTAATACTTAGAAACTGGGGGCTTCCTCATTCCTCACGTGTTCACTTGCTGCTCGTCTCAATTTAGTCGTCCAACCGGCCTGTCAGGAATTCGGGGAGGAATATTGGGTACGGGTCTCCTACAACATACACATTCAGTCAATTAAAATGCTCTTCATTTATACAGCCACTTCTATTTCAAATAATTTAATACCAAAATATCAACAAATCAAAATTAAGTGATTCGCTGATCACAATGATGATGATAAAATTGACTTTAAAATTCAAAAATAATATCAAACTACTGTACTAGTGCTAATGCCACCATTTTTTCTCTCTTACTTTCGTACCAAATATATCATTATTTCATTTATTATTGCAAAAATGACGCAGAACTTGCGAAGGTGCCATTAAAGAAAAATTTTACATATATAAATTATATAAATTATATATATATAATATATATATATTATATTATATTATAAAAATATATATAATTTTTTTATATGTATCTAAACAAAAAGTTATGAAAGCGATGATGACAATACGCACACACATGCTGAAATTAATTGACGTAGATACCTAAATAAAGAAAATTCAAGAGCTTTAAAATAAATGATACAAAAATTGTAACATAAAAGAAAAACAAATGCTCTTGAATAATTCTGCAAGCGATGAAAAATGTTAGAACTATATTACTATTTTTTATTATAAATGTTGAAGACTAAAGCGCACAACTCAGAAGGACGAAGAAGGACGAATAATTTAGGGATCAATAACGACGCGGAACCTGGACACACATTCCAGCAACAACTGTCATGATTTTCGAGCAGAAATATGTATCCATACTCCAGACTGTTGGAATAGTCGTTATCTTATTCATTCATTGATTAATTAATGCATGTATACATTTATAAACATACACATGTATGAATATCCATGTATAGACACATAATCTGTAATCTATGTAATAACATTTTACTCGCTATATACACATTTATATTGCAATAAACGATGTCTGAATGTGGTGAAGTGTACGCATTTTTTCATATATATTATTTTTGTTTTGTTTTGTTTTTCAACTTCATTCGTACCCTTAAAATTTTAATAAGAACAATTCTCAAGCCGAAGTCGTCGTCCGAAACAAAAAAAAACGCACCTAAGAAACTTCCCAGCAAAATCGATATTCATATATTTTTATCTTGTTTTGAATATGATATAATCATTGTCTTTGTATATATATTATTTGAACGGGTTCTTTTTAATTAAGTGTAATACAATTTGATACGATTTGTCCGACGAGATTTGGTACTGAAATATATACCTATTTGTGTGTGAGTTTAATTAGTCAAGGGACACTCTCGTTGTCGCAAATGGAAGCATAGTTGTGTCATGTATGTTTAGTGCCCCTCTTTTACACTGAGAAATTATGTAGCCGCACAAGACACTGACAATATTTCATAGTTTACAAAAATACCGCTATTTATAAGTGATCCGACATAGCTCTTGCAGTACAAAATATTGCCCAGGCCTCTTTCTAATATTTTTTCTCTCGGTGTAAACGATGACCTGTTTCATATGCCCAAGTAAACGTCCTTGTTCATTTATGTATTATGACAAAAACAACTTGTTGATGCAAAATAAAGTTTGTTTGCATATTTTGTGATTGAAACTTTTTCAAGGACGTTCACATGTTTTATTTTAGTTTGTAGCAATTTCAAACGTATGGTTTACATCTTTTTTGAATTTTGTCGACTCAAATCTTAAAGTTTCTACATCATCTAAGCGCCTACGACTGATAGCTCTACAGTTTGCAATGATGAGTTCCAACAAATGCACAACTAATGCCAACTTTGTGTAAATATGTTGATATTTGATTAACTTTAACAACTTCGATAAAATCTTTCTCCCTGCCCCCTCCCTCATTTACTTTAACATCAAAAAATTGAAAAGATTCAACAATTGAAATGATAGAAAACAAAAAAGGACAATAAACTGTAGAGCGAAACTGTCAGGGACCCGTTTTATCCACCACATCCATTGGTGCAATATAAATAATCGTGAAGAAGCTGCAAGTGTCGGTCCGTATACGCCAAAAAACACAAGCACAATGATATATATTTATTGTACCGCACACAAAATTTTTTATACGGATGTCACAAATGTATTAATAACTTGTCAAAATCATATAACTACATACGCTGCAAACAGAGCGCTCTCTGTCTATGTGATATGCTTAAATTGTTTGTTGTTGTTGTTGTTATACATTTTAAAGCGTGACAACGCAATACCAGATGGCGTTGTATAATTCTGTTTCTTTTTTTGTCTTTTTTTCTTGATTTTGTCATTTTTTTATATTTTTTGTTTTGTTTATTGCATCACGTAATGTCAACAGCTATCAATGCTAATCGATAGGAACGAACATACTAATAATCCTATATATACTGAAACATAGGACATGTGCTGCTGCATGTTCGGCCGTCTGAGGGCGTCTACCCTCTGCAAGTTCGAAACATGTGACCAGTAAAAATAAAATGGCCATAAAATCGGCGCGCAACGAATCGCTTAACGTGCTGTTTGGGTAGAACATAATGTTACAATGGTGTCGATAACATTACGGTAATACCACTTACGGTTGCTGGTTCTTTCATATAATGATAATATTCATCATTTTATAATTTTATTTTCATCAATTTTGTATGATATCTATATGTATGTATATAGATACCTCTAGATTTTATATTACTTTTTGTTTTTTAATATATCGAGAATAACATACAACATACTTGTCGACATTATGCCAACTGACAACAGTTTTATATTATTGCTTGTAAATGTAAATCATGATTTAGAGTTACATTTACAGTCAATCTTATTTAGGTACATTCGTGAGTTCAAACTGATCGAGGTAACGGTGCTTCGACCAGTCAGATTTGTTGAAAAAAGTAACGTTCTTCAACCACACTTTTTGAAATGATGAATCAAACAATTTTACATAATTGAATCATCTCGACAACTCGAAGTACGTTTATCTCTACTCATCTGCCATTACAATTTAAGATTAATTATTTATTATTAATTATAACCGCAACAACATGGTTGACGAATGTAAATATATATACATGTAGAGTATGCATAAATGCACAATCATTCAGGTTACGCGCCACAGGCAAGAGACTTTTAAGGGCGAAATTAAAATGTAGAATAACCGAACTTGAGTCAAATATGCGTGCGGAGTGCCTGTGTGTGAAATGCGTTATACAAAATGCCAACGTTACTACGCAGAAGAGGGGGTGGGTGCTGTTGGTGTGTAGAAAGTGGGACAGCAATCATTCAGGATTTCGAAGTAAAATCTCTGAAGCTTTTGTTACTACTATATCACATCCTATCTGAGCATGGTGTTTTATATATATATATATATATGTATTCTTAAAACATATTCAACTGAGGAGAATTAACAAAAAAATGTTTAAACATCATTTGTATGAATAATAATTTGTTTTTTGTTTCTAATTTGAGACGGTAGCACTATGCAAAATGATCTAGCGATGAAAAAATATTATGATGCGCTTTATAACGTAGTCATACAATAGTCTGGGCTCGGTTTGAGATATATATTATGCGCTACGCTCAACAGCATGACATTCACCAAGCTGTTTATATGAGAAAAACTTTCCAAACGACTGATGCCAATCACAAACCTCAATATTTTCATAGTATATAAGGCTGCTCACAAGGTTGACTAATAGAGTTTTTTTTTTCAGAATAAAATGTCTGATGTGCGTATAATCGCGGGGAAAGCACTTATAATTTATATCAAGGAAAATGAAAAGATATAAAAATCAAGGAAGAGTTAAAGGGGAAGTTAAACATGAAAAGGAAGAGAAAAAAAAAGATTGTTGAGGGACAGGCGCGCAGATTCATGCAGGTGACACCAAAATTCGACGTTGAACCCTAAACAGTCTACCGAAAGAAGAATCGTCGCGATTAAAAAATGCAATAAAAAGATTATTAGCTACATTATTAGCTTCTCTCGGTTAGATTAATCAATGGTTTGCAATAGTTTACTTGATCCTGAATGCATCCATGATCTCGTTGACAGCAGCGTTAGCAGCAGCCTGTGTTGCAGCTTGAGTGACTCGCTGTTGCAGAGCGCCCCCGCGACTAAACAAGTGCACATTCTCGTGACAATTGGTTCATATCAACATTAAACTATGTATGTATAGTTTCAAATAGTTTGGTTAATCATGATGATGAAGCGTTCGAGTGATCACGTTTGGAAAATTTGACTATGCAGGCACCGACAGTTTTGAAAATGTATTTACAATTCGGCTCGGGCTGTTATACACACGCACTCAGGGTTTATAAAAAATACTCATATTTATTTCACTTCCATTCAATTATATACTTTTGTACACGAATTTTTTCTTTCAACATACATTGGAAACTCGCATATATAATAATAATAATTATAAATAAATGGATAAATAAATGTTAACAAAAATAATTGAACGTTTCATTTTGGTGTTTTGAATCAACTTGTTTTCACACAGACGAATTCCCAATGTAAACTTGAAACTGCCCATCACAAAAAGAATGACAAATTGAAGAAGAAAAAAGAAATGAAACATTTTCAAAACTCCATCCCAAACATTGACTATTATTTATTATGAATTGTTACTCATTATTTTATTATATCAGTTATGGAGCGATGCATGTTATTGGAAAAATAAACTGCACCAAGTTGGAGTAATGTCATGCTGTTAGTAGTGAATTTCTGACCTATGACATTTGCAAGCAACAATCCCGTCTTATAACAGTATAGCGAAATATTGGCCCATCTATCTCTATAAATATAAATATATATACATGTACACATCCAAGCATGGTATACAAGTTTTGTCTTCTTTTTTGTAACTAATATGTAATAATCAGTTTGAAATGAAATGATAAAATAAATTATGATTATGTTATAGTAATATTTCATTGATTAACAATTGATTGTTCATCTAGTGTAAATAACAAAAATGATAAATAATAAAATAATAAGTAAACATTAGATGAGCACGCGTGTCTCAGAAAAACGTGACGTTGGTTATATAGGATATAAATATTAGAGATCGAGTGTAGCTTGCGTATGATGCAGATTTATATTGAATACACAGACGAACGATGACGTGTAAAAATAAGCCAGCTTGCAGGTGGTTTATATTAGTAATTTTAACTCAATCGAACAATGAAGGTATCAAAACAATCGGACAACACTTATCAACGATCTAGTAATCATCATATATGTTTATCTCTCAGCAGGCTCGTTCGGCCGCAGCTTATATATTTAATCTAGACTAGATGCAACGGTTACAAGGTTTAAGTAGCGATTAGACGTTAGAGCGAAGACTTATTGTCGGCGCCTGCAATCAAAAGTCACATTAGCTTGGATCTCGACTTGAAATCCGCTAATCGATTGTGTGTATAGTTGTATATGTCATCATTTGTTCGCTTATTATCAGTTGAAAAATTAACGATGGCACGTTATACGTCCGAATGTTGGTTAATTTGCATCAAGTTTCTTTGATATTGTTAGAGAATGACTGAATAAGCTTTAGTGCGAGATTACTTACGATGGTATAAGAGGGGGAGGTAGACCTGGGTTGCCTCTGGCCGATGGAGGACCACCTGGTCCAGGCCGATTCGGAATTGCCGGGGCAGGCCTCTGACCAGCTGGAACCGGCGGTGGAGCACGCGAACTCGGAACCGACGGCTGGCTTGTAGGTCGACGGTGTCCCCCCGGCGATGGTGGCGACATTCTAAATTCAACAAAAACTCATTATTTCAACAATTACAATGCGTTTCATTACATTTCTTTTATATCTATTTCTTCTTACCCAAAGCTGCACTCATTCCCAACGCAAGCGAGGAAAAAAAAAATTTAACATAAAACGCAATTAACTCTCAGTATTCAAATCAATAGATGATTTAATATTTTAATATTTATTTTGAAATTTACCTAGAATTATCACCCGATGAGAGCCAGTCATTTTTAACCGGTGGCGGCACTGGCGTTGAGACAGTCGCCATTGATACATCACCGATGATTCTTAGAGCTTCCTTACAAGCATGGTACATTCGAAGCATCTCTTCTCGCTTTTGTGCTTCTTCTGGAGATTCTTCCATCATTGAAGCCTATTTATTACAGCAATAATACAACATTATATTCATATATGCAAATGGGACCAAAACAAATTCTAAATATTCGAACCTGATCACCGCTGGCATATAAATGAGCCAACAGTTCTCCATTAATGAAATCCTTCGCGTTGTTGATGATGAGATACATGATAGTTTTGGGTACAAGATCACGAGTTGTTTTCGTCACAATTTTCATATAGGAATCAACCAAATTACGAATCGTTTCCACTTGCCTCTCCAGTTGAGGATCCATCGAAGAGGATGTATCAGATTCACCCTGTAGACAATCATCAATATTTATCATCTCACATATCATACAATAAGCGTTCAAATTGTATTCAATAATAAATAAATAGCATCATTGTCAGGCATAAATCTATAGACAGAGCATTTTATACTAAGAGCATTCTAGCTTTATTATAATTCAAAATCATTACAGGTTTGTTTTTCTTTTTTTGTTTTTTGTTTTTTTCTTAAATTATGAAATATTTATTTTTTAACAATCTTCTACAAAAATAAAATCAATCAAATTAGTGCTAGCATAATCAAATTTGCACATCAAGTGTGTTTTGGAGATTGATTAAAAAAAAGAAGGATAATATGAGATTGTTTTGTATTGCTGGCTAGTCGATTCTTTGCACAAATTTGATAATTAAATTTGCTTTTACACCGTATAAATTTGTGTCATTTTTTATTTATTTACTTGTATTGTTGTTCATTTTATTTGCAAAGAATGACTAGTTTGTGTCCATTGGTTGTGACTACTGGTTTTTTGACGTAAATATTGTATACAACATCAATGTAATATAACGGCAATGTAAAATTTTTTTTTGAGTTCTGACAATGGAACGTGATGTGCTTGTCTGTGCCAAGCGCAAAAATACAAACAGTGTTTTGTAATAGTTTTGACAAATCTGAGATGCCCAACGGTACGAACCTCATATCCTTCCTTTAGTTGAACAGAAAGAAAAAGAAACATGTGAAAAGTACAATCACACGTGAGAAATTCAAATAAATAGAAAATGTATCTGCATGCGTTACACCCTCACAAATTCAATCGATTTAGTTTATTATTTTAAAGTAAAAGATTAAAAAAATGATGTTATAAAAAATGTTAAAATCATTAAAACACGATTGATGCAAACATTAACAACATACTTCAGTCTTAAACTCACCCTCCGCTCGTCCTAAAATCAATTCGTACAAATAAAACATACTGCCTATTTTGAAAGAGATGAAACAACAAAAGAAAAGAAACGTTTGGTGGGAAAGATTGATTAAGTCACAACTCGTGATACTGACCCCTTCATCGCCGTTGGCTTGCTCAGTTGATTTCTCCGGGTAAACGCCAGCACGAAGGAATGAAGCTTTCCAGGAATCAACTTCGTCTTGTGTTTCACAACTGAGTTCGAGCTGTTTGAAATCTTTGTAAAGGTTCCTACCCTCGGGATTGAATAAAGCAAACAAGTGCCGACGCGACATAAATCCTTGCTCGACATCTCGCAGTTTAAGACCATCCAAAGGCAGCATGTATTTCTTTTCTCTCTCCTAAAATGCAACAGTCATCAATTAAATAGCATATTTTATTCGCTGCTCTGATGTGCTCCGCCTGTTTCCCTCAGACACTTACTTCTTCATCTTTGAACCATGAGATGCTCTCAGAGGTAAGAACAAACCAATAATCTCGCGAGCCTCCTTTCATGATGCCCAAATTGTGTATACACATGTAACCCTTGCGAATCACCTGATTGCCCAGGGTTGAACGTCCACTCTTGACTGAATTTTCAGACGTTTGCTGAGCACTAGAACGAGAAACAATAGTCACTCAGTCAAATCACTCGTTACATCCAACTTACACAATGTATACACACATAGGTATATCATCAGATACATCGATCCCTGATTTTTGTTTTTAAACTTAAGTGTTTCTTCTTAATAATTCTCATTTTAAACTGCAAAGCATCTCAACTTTTCAAGCAAACAAAAAATAAATAACAACGATAAATTCTAAATCGCCAAGTATTCAAATTGATATAATATATATTGAACAAGAGATTATGGATTCGAGAAAAAAAAATTGAATAAGATTTAATCTTACAAATAATGCATATTAAAATTAGAAAAAATTGTGCAGAGAAAAACACTATGTTTTAGACAAGCTACATTCATACATCGCAATTAACATACGATATACGCAACTTTCATGTCATTCAAAAGCAATAATTCCGTTGACATAATGCACGTACAAACTTGGGATTGGAAATGCACATGTTAATGTAATATCACAGTTAAATAACTGTATGCTTATTGGAACTATCAAATCTTTTTTCTGTTTTTTTGTTTGTTTGTTTATTAATTAACAAAATGTTCACATATCAATCTTATTCATTCGCAATTTGTGATATTGACATTTTTGAAGCACGTTTAAAGAGAGACATGATTAAAATGACAAGGAATCGATGACAGTGAGATAAAGAGAGAAAATAGTAGTGATTAAAAGAGTGTAGTGAAAATCGTTGTCTCAATGTATGTCAATCTTCTTACCTTTTGGAGTTATAGCTACTGGCTGCCGCGCTGCCAATATAATTAAATCATGGTTTTTATTTATGAATCACAATACAATTTGATGGTACAAAGTTTTGTTTTGCATGTTGATAATGACACAGACACGTTGAACAAAGCATAAACATCACTTTTTCATTAATCTCATTACTGACACTTTGTTTTTCATAAAACCCAATTCAATTTTGTTGTTCATTAGAAGCTATATTCAATCTCTGATGTAAAATAATACTTTGTTCATTATAATTATAATTAAAATATTTCACCCCGTGCCTGAGAAAATACTAAAACATACCAAAGCGAATTTTGATTGTTAACAATTGAAACAAAATATGACGCTAAAAAAATGGAAGAATCAACCTAATTTGCAAATTATATCAAGTGCGCGAATGTTATAAAGGGAGTTAAATATGACTATGATACAAAAAGGAATCGTCACCTCCTACGAAAATGGCCAATATGAAATTGCATGACATGAGAAAAGCCAGAAAAACAACCATAAGACACTCATAATGCATGAGACACAATGTATAAATCAATTCGCCTAGTACGCGCATTGTCAATCGGTTTTTTCTTACTTTGTCTTTCCAAAGAAATAATAATAATACATATGACAGCAGTTAATGAAAAAAAAAAAAAAAAACAAACAAAAAACAAAAAAACTCTTGGGTTGTATTTTTGTTTCTATTAACAGTATAATAAAGCAGAGAATTATTCAAAAACCTGTCAAAGATTATTCAATGTTTTTTGATAGAAAGTTTAACTAAACTTATTCCTTCAACTTAATAGCTGCTGAATGTTAATGATTTATGAATGGAATGCTGACCAAATCTCAGATGAAAAATTTGTATTTTAAAAATAGCCATTATTACAGAAAAAGTTCTGAAAGCGGAAATAGTATTGATTGAATAATTACCACAAAACTTTGAATGTCAAGATAATAAAAGTAATTATACAATCATTAACAATGAAATTGTTATACAAATAATCATCTTGATAAAACATATTTAATTTCAATTAAAAATCAAACGTACTTTGAATAGTCATTATTAGATCCTCGTAACTTGAAACCAACATCTCTGAAATAAATTCAAATGAAATTAAAAAACAAAACATAAAATTTTGATTCCATTCCAAGTTTTCATCATATCTGCTTCGGTTTGTTTCTTTAATAACTCTCTGCTCATTAATTTGCTCAAATCGATTAGTGAATAATGATAACCTATATACACAATCTAGCAAATTATTATAATTATTACAATTATTAATATTATGATTATCATCATCATTATTATTACTATTGTTGCTGTTGTTGTTGTTGTTCTTATTATTATTATTATTATTATTATTATTATTATGATTAGCATCATCATTATTATTACTATTGTTGTTGTTGTTCTTATTATTGTTATTATTATTATTATTATTATTATTATTATTATTATTATTATTATTATTATTATTATCATCATCATCATTATTATAACTAAGCTCATACACACATCTCAATATTAAACCAAGTGTAATTGTTAAAGACGTCGCCCCAGACGAAAAAGGGCCTATCTCAAAATTACCCCATGTATTTTAAATGGACGAATTTTGAGATAGGCCCTTTTTCATCTGGGGCGACGAAGAAATTTCAGAGTTTGATTCACTTTATGAGAAAAGAAAAAATCGTTGAATTATATCTCAGATTAAAGATAATAAGTTTTAAAAAAATTAAGAAATAGATATAAACTGAAATTAAAAAAGAAATCAAACCGGACTGAAATTAAGTAAAAAAACGTGTGATGTGAACATTGAACATCTACAACAAGCTCAATTGTTGACTACAGGTAAATCAGTGTGTCTACAATTAAAAAATAAAATACTGTTCAGCGAAATTGCATTGAATCGTGATCTGGGTAAAATTGTCTAATAAAACGAGACTCATATGATATTTTGATCAAGATCAGAAAACAACTTGTTGCATTTCGCTGTACACTTGGAGATCTGAAAAAGCTGGGCACTTACTTGGCAAATCCAATAAAGTCTTCATGATTGGTATTCATGTAGGCCAATTCGCAATCGACTAAAAGCGTTAGTTGCCCTTTACACATCTGTTCTCGTTCTCTAATGTAAGTCGTGATGATTCTTTCGGTTTCTTCTCTTAATCTAGGATAGCGGTTCATCTGAAAAGTTAACCCTCAAATCAGACGAGTTTATCATTTGGCTAATGGGTGTTATTGACTTATTGCTCACCCTTTCTGTACAAATGCGCACAACATTGCTAAGTTCCTGTAAGACTAGGTCGACACATTTAAGACTTGGCTCCTTGAGCCTGTTGATTTGTTTTTTGACAATAGCTTCGAAAGCCATGTCCGGAGTGAACAGACCAACCCTAATACCTAAACAAATTCAATCATTATTTCTTATCAAATCAGACATTGTTGTTCTATTGTTGTCAAATTTTTATTGGTCTAACCATGAATATTGCGAATAGCAAAAGCAATCTCTCGTCGCAACTCTTTTTCATCAATCTCCATCTTGACAATTTCGAATGGAAAACGTTCGTGGAACAATCGGTTGATTTTTGCGCCACCGCTCAATTCCATGGTGTTGATTTGGGCGGATCCCGAGCCCTCGATAGTTCTCTCAAAATCCGATTGCAGTTGTTGAATCATCCTTAAATATAATTTATGACTGAATCGCACGTAATCAATTCACAGTACAATCAAATGTTAATAATTGCGGTAGAGAGCCTTGATATTATGACAAATCAGACAATGTTTTTTCAACTCTATTAGTCGTTTAGTTGTTAGCATCTGCTTTGGGCAACAGTGTCAATTCAAATTCATATCAAGCTAATGAAAACAAATGTCTCTAATTTTGGTATCTAATAATCTGATTGTGTGACGCAAACTCTTGGCATGCACACTGCACACAGCAAAAGGGTTTTTTTTTAATTTAACATTACTCTGCTGCCATGAAGTAGATACCTACAGAAACATGTGTACGGATCTGAAAAAAAAACAAAATTGCCGTTCTGAAATGCCAGGACCCTCCACCACCAAAAACGCCGAGTTATGGCAGTCCATATGCGATTCTGTTCATTTTATACATGTACAAACACAATCAACATCACTATCATCACTCACTGTAACATTGCTTTCGTTTTGATTGACGGGTCGTCTGGCCTGAAATGTTTGTACTGCTCAACATCCTTCTCCAGCGCCAACATTTGTTTCTGTAATCTGTCTCTCAAAGCAGGCAACGTGTCTCTGATGTGATTCGTGAGTTGCTGGTTCAGCACGCGCTGTAAATATGGTGTCCCCAACTTGTCCGCTATGTGCCGATATGCTGGATGACTACGTAATTAACCAATTAACGTTAAACTCATCTCATTCAATTGTATTATTATTTATATTTATATAATAAATAATTCTATACCCCATGAAGAATTTTCTTTCTGCAGCCAAAGCATTTTTGATGTCCTTCCGTCCGTCAATGTCCTTTTGACTTCTGTTTACAACACCAATGTACCCTCTTCGCAGAGGTAACAATTTGTTTTCTAAAATATCCCTGGCATCTGTACCATCGTCCATAAGATCCAGCTTGGTAATAACGCCAATTGTACGAACACCTACAGAGTATCATAATTATCATCATCATCATTATTATTATTTATTATTATTAAAATTGTTTATTCGTTTGTCCTGTACCTTGCGGGTCGACTTCCTTGGCAAGTTTGAGAGCATCGCTATTGGCTAAATCTGTGTTTGCCGGAGTGACAGCTAATATAAGGCAATTTTCCCTTTTGATGAACTGGAATATCATCCCTTTGATTTGGCTTTCGATATCAGCTGGCTGGTCCCCAATAGGCACCTTTGTTAGACCCGGCAAGTCAATCAGAGTCAAGTTCAATACTGTAACAATTTACATATTTTTACAACATCAACATGTCGATCGAATCGTTATCTTTTAGAGTATTGCCGATCATTATCATCATTTATTTACCGTTGGGTGAATAAACTCTCAAGTTGATAGGTATATTAGAAATACCCTTATTGCTACCAGTAACTCTGTCCGTTTCTCCTTCAATTTCCTTTCGCACCTCATCAAAATCCGCAAACTTTTTGCCTTTGCAATGTAAAAACTCGGCATATTCTGTAACAGGAAAGCACCATTTTATTCAAATATCTCCGACGTGTCAATGCACTGCATTTAAATTATCATTTTGAACTCAGAGGAAACACGATAAAGCGTTTCGATGCGGAAATGTCATGATATTCACATTAACTCAAACAAAACAGCACATTCAAATTTCTTTTTATTACAATATAAATTCTCAACTTGGAAATAAACCATTCAATTCCAAAATCCTCAAACATTATCAATGTCAACTGTTCATTCATCAGTCCCACAATCAAAATCACTGTACCACTGTTTGATGTTAACTCAAGCTCAATACATTTAATTCCAAGCACAGAGGTCAATGGGGAGAATAACACATGCTAAGCAAATTTTCAGCTTTAAACTAAAGGTCACTAGGTTAACACATTCATTCTTTTTATTTATTATTATATTATTCGCAGCTTCTTTTCCTTAATACCTCGCAAAAGCTACAACAATCTAAACATCCTTCATTGAGTTTAATTTCATTCATTCAATGTGCTTCATTTTACAATATTTTTTTATTTATCTATTTTTTCAACCATAATTGGCTTTAATTTTGTATGTTTACTTGAATTAATTGACCCACCCACTGTTTACGGCTTCAGATGTATAGAAAACTTAATTCACGTGATGATTATAATCAAGAGCAGCGTTTAATTAAGCTTCCTCTCTTTTTTGCATAAACTCTCCTCCTCAATTGGTTTTATTATCTATATAACTATATGCGTATATAGTATACAAACATAATATATTTGATATGCTTCATAACAATTATTTGATAACCACGTTTATTGAAAAATGGTCAAAATTCAATTGATAAACTACATTATAGAGTAACATAATATCCATTTTCAATTCAACATCAAAAAAATAGATGAGGATAAATAAGTACATTAATTATTAATTTACGAAATAATAACTAATGAATGACTCACCTGTATGACAGTTGATGAGCTGCAGAATAAGCGGTCTTCTTGTCACAATTCCCGATCCTCGTGGCAAAAAGTCTCTGAAAAACACAAATGTAATTCATATTAATAACAAATATCAATCATTTATAACTAACGATTACTCATTTTTTGACTTGGACTCAATTCATTAACAATTCATGAAAAGTTAAAAAAGGATTTCAGTTCCGCTTACGCTCGATCTAATTTTTTGTTTAAATCCAGAGCAATCGATATCCTGAGCCTTTGATTAATTAATTTCGATCTCGCATTTACATTCATTCATTGATGACAATGCTAATAAAATCACTCAAATTGTTTTTCTCGCATCGCTACTCTGAATTTCAATCGCAAAAGTTAGTCTCAAATCATAAATTAATATTTTAATTGTTTCATTTTTGTATTTGCTACATTTATTGTACGTGTTTATTTGAAGGAAAAAATCACGTCACAATTTATCTAAGATTAAGACTTAATAATTATTATGAGATGATAAGATAGTCACAGTTGGAATGATACATTTTCATTCTGTAATTTCACTATAGGCAAATGAATATTATTCAGATCGTACAATATTTCTTCATTTTTTCTGCCTGAATTTTTTTTCCCTGAAGAAAGAACAAAATGAAAAGAAAAGAATCGTACCGTTTTGTCATTTCCTAGACATTACATTTGAGGAAATAACAGAAAAACATTTTGGTTTTTTTTTTTTTTTTTTAATGACAAACAACAATGTATTAATTTTAATTAGGTTCCATTTCGTACCTCAGGGTACATTAAAAATTAAACAAAAAAATAATAGTGAAAAAACTAAACCATACTGGCACAAAATTGAGATTGATTTCACTGTACCTAGTTCATATAATAATAACAAATTAATCAAAATATTTTTCAATTTTATTATTATAGCGAATTTGTTGATTATTATTTCATTATAAAATCAATCTCTTCATATCATATTGTTTTGCAGTATTATATTTAGTGTATTGCAGCGTTATTGGCATAGCCAGCTGTCAGATGAAAAGGTCGTAAAATGATTTAGCTATTGTCGATGCGATATACGTTTTAGAAAATAGTTAAACGAAAGAAAAAAAGATTAGTAATTTGTGCTTTGTCTTACACAAAGATCAATATTTTTCAGCCAAAAATATATTTTTTTGGTTTTAAATGTGGCTTCTGTGGCATTGGGACTGGAAAAAAAGGTGATTAATTAAGATGAGGTTGAACATTTATTGTTTGACAATATCGATCAGTTGTCCGTTAATTTGTATCTTAGTATTATCGATTAGTAACTGAGAAAATGAATTGTACCGAATGGAAACGAAAAGTATAGTAAGATTGATTGATTGTAAGGAGTAGAATTGATGTTGTATTCTTTACAACTTGAACTGTTATCACTACAATAGATGTTGGTTGGTGTCATCAGCTGAGAGAATGGTTGGATTCCGCCCATCTCTGATACTTACTTGCCGACAAAGTTCTCAAGGACGGAACTTTTGCCTGCGCTCTGACCACCGACAACGGCGATCTGAGGCAGGTCGAGTTGCATGGTGACCCCGAGCTGAGTGAACGCATCCTGGAGCTTGTTCACGATCGGGATCAGCTGCTCCATTCCGACGTTCCCAGACATGATTGCGGTTATCCGTGGCTACTTCAACTTGAATTTTGCTCGTTCCAAGCACACACCTCCTTGGGAGAAAAGAACGCTTGCGAGTACGCCCGACGACGGTCAGATTGATCAAGATGGCTGGATGGCGCAGCACTCACCACCGCATCTCTCTCTCTCTCTCTCTCTCTCTCTCTCTCTCTCTCTCTCTCTCTCTCTCTCTCTTACTCTGTCTCCTCTTACTCTGGTCTTTCGAGCGAGCGCGACTTATACAACTCGGGGCGCGTCGACGTCGTCTTCGTTGTCTACTGTCACCAAGATTCAACACGATCGATAACACAGACGTGCGCGCACCGCCACTGACCCACTTACAATACCCAAAAATCCATATCGCTGATGCCTGCTCTATTCGCGCGCAACACAATCTCTCTTTCTCTTTCTCTTGCTCTACCTATCTCTCACTACTCTCTTTTGAAACCTACTTCGTACCGGGCTTCTCCTTCTCTTTGCCTAACGCCAATACAAACTTTTACACCTTCTTTCTACCTTTTTTTGTAATAATGTTTTCTCCGTTCATTCCCGACTTTTATGCGCCTCCGCATATCATTGTTTGTTTGTTTCGGTCATATGGTTTTTGTTTCTATTTTTAAAAAAAAAAAAGTATGAATGATTGCTCTGAAGTTACCTACAATCCCAATAATCGCAACCAATCTTCTTGCCACCGCCGCCCGATGTCGCTACTGTCACTGTTGACGAATATATATATATATATATTTCTTTTTTTTAGCAATGCAAATTTTTCTTTTCTTACAATACAATTTTTATCTTAATAATTTATAATTTGCTTTTAATTTTCAACCGAGTTTCATCACCAATAACAATCAGTTGTTTATTATTTTTCTTTGTTTACAATTTTTTGAGGTTATGATCTTCAACTTGTAAAACTCTTACATTTATTTTTTTTTAAATTTTCTTTTAGACAAATGTTACATTTAATTTTGTTAAAAATCAATTACAAAATAACAAGATCGTGTTTCGTATAGAGATGTTGGGTACTTAGGTTTCACTTTGCACTTTTACAAATCCCTCTTTTACCGATACTGAAAGTTGCGCAGGGGAAAAGTGATAAAAGAAAAAAAACATGAGCGCTTGCTGACGAGTGTCAAAATACACGCTGGCTTGCCACTTGCCTCTCTCTGATTCACCCGGGCTGTTGCATGCAAGCAGACGACTTTATTCAAAGCCGTGACGCATTGCAAAATCCTTGGTAGTAATGTCGTAGTCAAACGTAAGTATACGAAATTTAAGTTTCTTTATTTCTGGACAATGTGGATTGTTATAAAATATTATAATCAAAATTTTGTTACTTTTAATTTTAAAGCAGGATACAATTGATGCATCTGGCAAGATTATTGTTCACAATGAAAAAGTACAGCTTTATTTCGCTGCTGGTATTTAGTTCAGGATTTCTTTTTCCACTGATTTATGGTCAAGCTAATGAACCCACGATCAAGGAGCAAATTCAAGCTGCCAAAGTCTCGGGATCGGGTCCTTCGAATTCTGCAGATGTCACTGCAAATTTAAACATCAGTTTGAAAAACCAAAGCGATAATGCCGGCGCAAAATCATGGGAAAATCCCAAGCAGGTAAATGTTTCGTTTCATTTTTTTATTCGAATTTCTTGAACGTTAACATCTTGAGTTTACTCATTGCTAGTTTTGTGATTTGTAAATGACTGATTTAGAAGACTCGTTTTATTATTATTTTTTTTTTTTACATTTTTATTTGTAATTTCAGGGCATCTGACATTTATTGACATTTGAATCACTTGTAGTTTAAACTGCTTTTTGGTTTGCTGATTAATTACTTCATAAAATTGTGAATAAATGTAAAGAAGAAACTTTGATTGTGACTCTCTTTATGTATTTTTAAATTCATTTTAACAATTGATTTCTTTGTACAAAAAAAGGTCAAAGATAAAAGCATAATTACAAGTCCTATATTTTCATATCCGCATTTTAATGTTGTTATAAGTATTTTATATATTATCTTGAAAGAACAATTTGTCAGAATTGCTCTAATTATTACAATTACTAATTGTTAACATTTTGTTTATTAATGATTCACTCAATTTAAATTTCAATCTTCGATCGTTTTTTCATTGGATAATGATAAATAATGTACAGTAATAAATTATAACAAAGTCAACCTTGACGAAATGTTCAAGTCAGTATAAAATTTACGTCGATAAATATTCTACTCATTATAGA
This sequence comes from Trissolcus brochymenae, assembly GCA_030523145.1. Lineage (NCBI taxonomy): Eukaryota > Metazoa > Arthropoda > Insecta > Hymenoptera > Scelionidae > Trissolcus > Trissolcus brochymenae. The sequence continues at coordinate 36,835 of JAQQRF010000501.1, forward strand.
TGATGATAGGCAGCAGCCCTCTGGCTGAAATGATTTTTGAATGTTGATTAAAATGTTGTTTCTTTATGAGAAATAATAAAAATATTAAAGTAAAATCAAACTAAGAAAAACCGAAGAACGAAATTATACAATAGAAAAAAATAATATATGAACAAATGAATAGAATTAGAAATAAAAAAGAGACTAATTGAATGTTGAATGTTTTAGCCACAGTTGAACACTACAACCAATCTCAAGCCAATAAAATTATCATCAACAGTTTCGTCTTCCGACAACCTGATTTCGTCTAGTGACAAAAATTTAGCAGTTGGTCTTTTGCCAACTCAAAATGCTGCCGACGTGGTAAACACGACAAACTCTTCAACGACAACAGTGGCTCCCTCGGAGCCAGTCCTGCCGGAGAAGGGATCGGCTGAAGATGAGCATAATAGCTCGATGTCGATCTTCTTCGTGCTGTGTGTACTGGCACTGGGTATCCTATTGATCCACTTGATGTTGCAGACCAACTTCCAGTATGTTCCAGAGTCCGTGGTGATCGTTTTCTTAGGAGGATTGATTGGTCTCATCATCAACCTCATGTCCAACCAAAACATCGCCAACTGGAAAAAAGAGGAAGCCTTCTCTCCTACCGCCTTTTTTCTCGTACTTTTACCGCCGATCATTTTTGAGTCCGGCTACAATTTGCACAAGGGCAACTTTTTCCAAAACATTGGCAGCATCTTGGTCTTTGCAATTTTCGGCACTGCGATATCCGCGTTTGTCATCGGAGCTGGAATTTATCTGCTAGGCCTAGCTGAGGTTGCCTACAGACTCAGTTTCGTTGAAAGTTTTGCCTTCGGTTCACTCATCTCTGCGGTCGACCCTGTTGCGACCATTGCTATCTTTCATGCTCTCGACGTGGACCCGGTACTGAACATGTTGGTGTTCGGTGAGTCAATTCTCAACGACGCCATCTCCATTGTACTAACAACTACAGTTCTGGAGTCTAACAACGCTGCGACCACCAGCGAGGCCATCATCATGGGCCTCAACCGGTTCTGCTTGATGTTTTTCGCATCTGCTGGTATCGGCGTGGTTTGCGCTCTCATCAGTGCTCTTCTGCTCAAACACATGGATCTGAGGAAGAATCCGTCACTAGAGTTTGGAATGATGCTGGTGTTTACCTATGGACCTTACGTCCTGGCTGAGGGGATCCATCTTTCTGGTAAATTACCAGCTTTTGTTTAAACAATTTTATTTATCCTTCATTATTTTATTAATTTTTTATTCATATTTTTTATTTCTCAGGAATTATGGCTATTTTATTCAACGGCATCGTGATGTCTCATTACACTCATTTTAATCTTTCAACGGTGACCCAAATCACGATGCAACAAACCATGCGAACTCTCGCTTTCCTCGCAGAGACTTGCGTCTTTGCATATCTGGGTCTGGCTTTGTTCAGTTTTAGACACAGGGTAATATTCATGAATCATTTGTTTCTAACTGTAAAATCGTTGTTCAAATGCAATATTATTTCATATTACTTTTTATTGACTGATTTTAGGTGGAGCCTGCATTAATAATTTGGTCATTGGTTTTATGCCTCCTCGGTCGGGCTGCAAATATATTTCCATTGGCTATTCTGGTAAACAAATTTCGCGAACATCAGATCACGAAGAAAATGATGTTCATCATGTGGTTCAGTGGATTGCGAGGAGCGATTTCTTATGCTCTCTCGTTGCATTTAGAATTCAGTGACGAGACAAGGCATGTCATAATAACAACGACCCTCATTATTGTCTTGTTTACCACGCTGATCTTTGGCGGATCCACGATGCCACTGCTCAAATTCCTCAGGGCAGAGAAAAAACAGAAAAGTAGTCGTCGAAGAAAGAGGGATATTGAGATTTCTCTCAGCAAAACAAGAGAATGGGTAAAAATATTCAATAATAGTTTAATAATAATACTAAAGAAACATTTAAATTCTAATTTCACTGATTGTACGTTATATGTATAATGTACTTTTATAGGGTCACCATATTGATTCAGAACATTTGTCCGAACTGACTGAAGAAGAGATGGAGGTATCGTTCTTACAGTCACGAACTCATGGTTTTGCACGATGGGATCTTAAATTTTTCACTCCTTTTTTCACACGACGGTTCACCCAACAAGAACTGAAAGACTGCAAGTCCCAGATGACGGCCTTAACAAACCAATGGTACCAAGCAATACGCGTGAGTCCTCAAGAGTCTGACGATGACAATTCAATGCGTAATTTGCAACCGAGGGTTTAGAGTTACTGAGTTCAAACAGCAAAGAAAACAAAACAGTATCGTGCATAGCTGTGAAGCAAATTGTGAAAAACAAGAAAATGTTTGAATCGAATCAAAAGAGTACAAATGCGAGAGTTGGGTGAAATATCCTAGTCAGTCTTCTAAAAAGTGTGCAACTTAACACAATTGAGCGAACTATTTTTAAATGACACTTTAATCATCATAATTCATTTACAAAGTCATGAAATGCGTGACAAGGATGACTAGTTGGGTGCGATTCAGAGATGTTTTTGTGTCCAACGCGGCGTGCCTGTGAAAAAATTGTTACAAGTTTATCTTATAACTTATGTTGGTACGTTATTGGTTCTTTTGTTGAATTTCAACATATTGACATCCTCACGAAAGCTTAGGAAACAAAAAGTCAGGTGTGAAACGGAAAAAATGTAAGGTATAGACATTTACGAAAATGTATTCGCAATGAAAAAGCCTCTACAACAAGGGATGCGCTATTATATTAAACGCACACTTGATTCAAATAATGATTGATTTCAAACTTTGTGTGCTTTGATCGGACACAATTCGATTCAACAAACGTCGGGCGCTTATTTGTGTATTCTAATAACGTACATTTAATAGATGTTAAGATTTTTATTTTATTTTTTTCTTTTTTTTTTTTTTTTTGAACGGAGATGAACAATTATGTTGGTCTATAATTCATAGATCGTGCTTATGACCCGTAATTGTTTATTCCTGTTGCTAAAGATTGTCAGAAAGTGTTATTAAAATCTGATGAACGTTCTAATATAATTTACGCTCAAAGAAAAAAGTTTTATCTTGTATGAATCGTCAGGTTTAACTTGCAGTATTTTTTGACTTGTGATGTTTTAGGAGGGGTTCAGTTGATAGGTGAAACAATTTGTGAACAATTCAATTTATGAAGCTACATAGTCGCGGAAATACGTCCTTTTTTCTAATCGCAAGGCTTTACATTGGAATGTTCAACATTTATATCAATTTGAACTTTTTAATATTATAGAAAAAATCAAAAACAAAACAAAACAAAACAAAAAATGCACATTTGATGAAATAAATATTCAACTATTTATTTCACAATTTAGTGGTTCTATTTCAGAAAATTTATAATGTATTTCTTCAATGAACCGTCTCTCTAATCTGTTCCTCTTATAGTTTTTAATAAAGTGTTGTCGTTAATAAACTTGCCTTTTTTATTTTTTTAAATCATTTCCTTTTTTTGGCATAAAAAAGCCTCATTTTGTATTTAATAAAATAAAAAATACATAAATACATACAATATTTTTGAGAAATCGGATAGCATATAAAAATATTGTATAGTAAAAGTACATCTTTCGATCATTACAAACAACTTATCATCTACAATTATTTGATATAAAATATACAAATCTAATTTATTGATGTTTGCACAGAAATATCATACAATTGCATTTACCTAGTAACAGTGATCTTAACTCTATGATAGGCATTGCATAGCAGCCCTCTCAAGTTCCATATGTTTTGAAAACTTTCAGGTTGTACGTTATACGATGAATCAACAGCTTTCGCCCAGATTTCCATTTCATGGATGTTTGTTTCGACTGGCAAATCAATCTTCCATAACGTCCATCCCCAATATTTTCCTTCCCCTGCTGTTTCATCCGACGCAAATAGACGAGCCACGTGCCAAGTTTTACCTTGGTCGGCTGTGACATCCACTCGAATAATCTTTTTACCACCACCTGACCAGGCATATCCTTGAAAAGAAATGAAATAACAAAAATGTTATGTTTTACAAATATTTCTGTTTGAATGAACTAATTTAACAAAACAAATATCAGTTCAGTTTTAATCTATCGTATTATACCTTTTACTGGAACAACTCCATTTTTTGCATTAACTTGTTCATTAGCCAAAGGAGTGCAGATTGCAGAAGTGACAGGCATCTCCTGAATGGCTGGCGATGTTTTAAAGTCAACATTGTTCCAATCAACACTCGGAGCAAATCCTTTGTAATCACCTTGCTGCCACTGTGATGGGCTTTCTTTTTTAGATATTTTGATTCTTCCTTTAAAAATTTTCATTCAATAAATTAAAGACTATTTTCTTTTATTTTATCAGTCACTTAGAATCATTTGAATAAAAATGTTTATTCACCTAGCCACTTAACGTTTCTTGCTCCTACGACACCAGGTACTATAACGCGGATGGGAAAACCGTGGTCGCGAGAAATAGGTTGCCCATTCATTTCAAACGCCAGTAATACATCTGCTCTTGGATCCAAAGCTTTACTTATGGGGATACTAGTGGAATATGGTGTTCCTGATGGATCTACATCCAAACCTTCAAACTGAAAAGTCCAAACAAACAAATTTTAATTAAAATCATTGAAATTGATTTTAATATTTCATTTATCACCCCTTACTTCATTCAAAATAAAAATTGTTATTAAAAATACCTGAACATGACTGTAGTCCGATTCATTAACACCAATATTTTTTAAAATATCACACAATTTGACTCCTGTCCAAGAAGCATTTCCTACTGCCGCGACGCCCCAACTGAGCCCTCTAACATGTTTGACCTGAAAATATACATAATGCGATAAAAACATGGTTTTTTCAGTAAAAAATTTTATTTTACTTTTCATATTAACACTTGATAAATAATATTTGTTTTTGTTCCATTTTTTCGAGTACCTTAGCCATCTCTGATCTCCGATTTCCTCCACACATTATTGCACTTGTTATCGTACTTCTTGGTAACTTTTTAATTTCCTCAAATTTAAAATTTTGCACAACTTCATCCTCAATAGTTAGATCCAAAGAGTAATCTTCAATATCCACCTCAGGAACTGGTAAATGATTTCTCACGTAAAATAATTCTCTGTACATGAAAACAAAAACATGATATCAAGATATTCAAAAATAATTTGAAAATTATATAAAAAAATTGAATTGAAGAAAATAAATAAATATAATAATTTAGTGTTACTAAGATTATAATATTTTTGCTCACATGGGAGTGATGTAACTTTCAATCAATATAGGTGACGGAGTTTCAGCGCAAAAAGGTTTATGACCATTGATGATCAACATCTTATGTCTTAACGGTTCATTGGAATAGGGATCGTGTTCGTCTTTCAATTTGAGCAACACATCTTGTTTTGACAAATTGCCAATCCTCATTGATTCCAACAACTCGTAAACGTCATCCTGATTGTGGTTGGCAAAAATTGTCCAGAAGGGTTCTATGGACGCGCCCGCGGCCATCATTATCTTTCCAGAACCCCCTGGATGCTTATCAACAAAATCTGTGATATCGTATACTCCTTCACGGAAACTCACCCATATCCTGTTGCCTTTACAATCATGTTTACTAACTTCCTCCGCTGAGTATGTGGCCAGCCCTTTTTTGAACTGTCCAACTTTCAAATTCCGCTTTTGGTAAGCATTTACAATTTGTAAGTTGAAATTCTCTTTGAAATTATAAAAAAGATAAGCACTCGTAACTGTAAAAATGAGTATCGCTGGGTTGTATCTTTTAAAAATATCATAATAATTTTGTTTGTTGGAATTGTTATGGTTCGAATTGGTAGAGCCAATGCGAATAAAATTGGCCGATTTTTGGAACTGAACAAATCGGGAAAACCTGAAAACGTTTCACACGTTTTATATATATATATATGTACTTTTGTTTTGATTTGTTTAGAGTACATATATTTTGTTTACATATTATATATGAATGAGTTGTTGCAATAAATGATGGATAAATACCTGGATGGTTTGCAAAAATTCTTCAACTTGTTCATGATTCAATTATTTAATCCAAATATTCTCATTTTTCTTGATCAATGATAAATTGTTCTTTTATCAAACTTCTTGAGATTACTAAACATCTGTTAACATCGAGAGCCTGATATAATCGTGGTTTTAACCAAACAAACACATAAACAAAAAGTTTTTCTGCAGTCTATGCACATGTATATCATTCAGAGAATATTATATTATCATTATATTTCAAAATATAAAATGTTTCATTATATATCTAACCTATTCGTATCAAACTTTACCCTTAGTTTTTATTCATGGTTGAACAAACCAAATTTTTGTTTGATGTAATTAATAACAAATTATAGTGATAGTCTTGATATATTTTTGTTTTATGCGAATGAACGTACAATACAATAACACCAGATACACATGAAGTTGGCCACGAATCATGTTTTTGAGTTCAATTCAAGTTTCTGATTCAGCACTGCGGAGCAAGTACTGACTAGGCAAATTACTACTTGTGTGTCCTACTGCTTCTCTCTTACAGAACAACAATTTTTACCTCGAATTTTTGTATTGAAAAATTGTTTCTATTGTTTAGTGTCGATCTGGTGTGTTGAAAATGCCTGTTTATAAAAGTGAGTGACAGCAATATTATTTTCAAGTTTTTTAACCTCCAACAATCCCTATATGCATACGATACTCTGCAAACTATTGTAACTGTCTCTTTGTTTATACGAGACAAATTAAAAGTCACTGACCTTCAGCTTTTCAACAATCTAACGAACTTGAATAATTTCTGATTATTTTGTACTTCGCTTGTCACAGAAAATTAGAAAATATTATAATAAATAATTGATGTTTTTATTTTTATTTGATATCATTTTTCATCGTAATTTTAATTTCAGTCAAAGTGAAGTGGGGAAAAGAAAGTTTCCAAAATGTGGAAGTCAACACAGACGAAGAGCCGATGTTATTCAAAGCACAGCTTTTTGCACTCACTGGAGTGCAACCGGAGAGACAAAAAGTTATGTTAAAAGGAATGACTTTGAAGGATGACGAATGGGGCAATATCAAACTCAAAGATGTAAGTAATATTTTGATTTTGAACGAAGAAAATTGCAATTAAAAAAGAAACTTCATTTTTAGAACGTTACCGTTTTGTTGATGGGTTCAAAAGAAGAAGATGTCCCAACAGAGCCCACAGAGAAACCCCTGTTCGTAGAAGACATGAACGAATCCGAACTGGCAACTGCACTCGAACTGCCAGCTGGCTTGACCAATTTAGGCAACACTTGTTATTTGAACGCGACTGTCCAGTGTTTAAAGACTGTACCTGAACTGAGAGACGCTCTGAAAAATTTCACCGGCGGCCTGGTTGTGGGTGGCAGATCTTCATTGGTACCAGCACAAAGTATAACTGCTGCGCTGAGAGATTTGTACGAGGGTATGGACAAAGGTTCTTCTCTGCCTCCAGTCGTCCTCGTCCAAATGATGCATCTAGCATTCCCACGTTTCGCTGAGAAATCTGATCATGGTGTCTTTCAACAACAAGATGCTAACGAATGTTGGACCGAGTTGATTAGAATGTTGCAACAAAAGTTACCTGCAAAAGTAAAAGACTATCTTTAATTCAAAATTTGATGTCTAAAATTCAAAATTGAACTAAAAATTAAATTTATTTTTTGATCACTATTTTTTACAGGAAAATTCATCAGGAGGAACTGCTGATTTAGCAAGCAAACCGCAGTCTTTAATCGAGCAGTACTTTGGAGGGAGGTTTGATACGGAGCTCAAATGCATTGAATGTGAAGACGAACCTCCTACAAAAGGAAAAGAGGATTTCTTACAGCTGAGCTGCTTTATCTCACAGGATGTTAGATATATGCATTCTGGATTGAGAAACAAGATGCAAGAGACGATTACGAAGTTGTCATCCACCCTTGGGCGCGATGCTGAATATATCAAAACGGTAATTTAGATGAAAAGTAGAAACAAAAGTGACTACAAAAATACAGATTCATCATTTATAAGATTATAATTTTTTACAGTCGACAATTAGCAGACTACCAGCGTATCTGACGATTCAATTTGTCCGCTTCTACTACAAGGAAAAAGGAGCAATAAATGCAAAAATTTTGAAGGACGTAAAGTTCCCCATGGACTTTGATGCTTTTGAATTGTGCAGCAGCGAGCTTCAGAACAAACTAATTCCAATGCGTGAAAAGTTCAAGGAGCTTGAGGACAGTCAACTGGAAGAGTCTCGGAAAGTCAAATCGAAAAAAGATAAAGACAATGAAGTGAAACCGAAAGTTCGACAGGAACCATTTTGGTTTGAAAATGGTAACTAAAGGAACAAACAACAATTGTGTTCGAAAGAAATTTTGTCGAACAATTTTTTAATGTTTAATTTAAATAAATATTTATTATTTTAATATTTCTAGATCTTGGCTCTAACAACAGTGGATATTACACATTGCAAGCTGTTTTGACGCATCGCGGTCGTTCGAGTAGCAGCGGTCATTACGTAGCTTGGGTGCGTCAAAAAGGCGACCAATGGTTGAAATGCGACGATGAGACCGTCAGCGTTGTCACCAGTGAGGACGTTTTAAAACTCAGTGGCGGTGGTGACTGGCACTGTGCGTACGTGCTTCTATACGGACCGCGGATCCTCGAAATTCCTGAATCAGAAACGGAAACACCAGTTGAACAATAATCTACATAACTGACCAACAAATTCAATAGTTATGTTCACAGTACCAAACTGCAAAAGGAATAAACGAGTGAAACAATGTATTCACAAAAAAAAAAAAAACGTATCAACTAACATTAATGAACTGTCATTAGTGATTGCAACATTGATATGTTTACCAAAAAGATGAAACAAATAAACTGATGGAATCTTCCGTTTTATATGATACAATTTATTCAGCAAATTTATTTCTAAAATTAACATTAAATAATTTTTATTTAACAAATGTTTTAATAAAATAGTAAAAGAAATAACAGAAAGCTAATAATTAAAGTAATTTGTTTTAATTCAATTGTTTTTCTCTTTTTTTTCATTCTATTCATAATCCTATCAGATTGCTCTATTGAACAAAATCAGGATAAAAATATCGATTAGACGTTAATTGTTGTATAAAACCTAATGGATTATGTATAGTCTTTTGATATATAGTTAAATTTGACATAGGTCAGCATGTCTTTTAAATGAAATTAAGGTACACAGCTGTAAGGTTTCTTCACTCGATGGCACAGTCCAGTTGCAACTTTGTCACAGCAGAAGTAAAAGCGCTTCAATCAGAACGTGAGTATTTACTTCATTTCATTGTTAACAATTATTATTATTATTATCAATCTTTTTGCCACAATCAAAACAAATACCAACAATATATATTTGATTACTTCTATTAATACAAGCGACACTAATGAAATTTCCATATAAAATGAACAATATGAATCAATGGTTGAGAAGTTTAAAAATTAAAAACTAAATAATGGAAAATTAAAAAATGGCGCGCTTTATTTTGATTGGCCGACGGGTCGCTGGGAGTCTTTCTGAAAGCCGCGCGGCGCGAGCGATACATTCCTTGACATTCTCTCGTTCGGAGCAGAGCAGTATGTCGACGAGATCGTTGCGATCGTGTGCTTAGTTTTGCGCGATGGACATTGTTTTGGACTGTCTGTTTGGTGGGTCGATCGATCGTTGCTAACCTGACAAGAGATGGACTGACAAAGTCCACCCTCGATTCCAAAAGTGGAAGTTGCAAAATCGTCTCGGGGATTGTGACAAAAAGGAGCAGCGAGCCGTGCCCATTCGCGCCGAGACGGGCGTAACTCTCGACTCTCTCCGTCTGCGTCGTTCGGTCTTTGTTCGTTCCTCTCTTTCTCTCTCTCTCTCTCTCGCTTTCGCGTTACCAAACTCTGTGCGACCTCCGTCCGTTTGACGGCTCGACCATCAGTGTCGGTCAGTAATGGCGTTCGGAGTCTTCCGATAAGTTGTCAGTTGTACAAAAAAAAAAAAAAAAAACAAACAAAAAAAAAAAAAGAAAAAAAAAACAATAATCACGCACACCTCATGGACAAGTCAAACGCCGCAAAGTAGCCAAAAATGTTCTAAATTCTCTCCACCTCCACAGTCCCGAATTAATTGTACAAACGATACCTGTCAAACTCAATTACTATTATATAGAAATATAAAGCTATATAAACACAAAAAGGAAAGAAAGAGGAAACAAGAAGAATTATATTTTTGTATACATGGTGAAAGCCTAGGAAACATATAGGAGATTGTAAATAGACAAAACAAAAAAGATCAAGAAAAAGAATGGGCAAGTGTTTCAGTAGTCCCGCGGACGCGGAGAAAGAAAAACCAGAAAGGATAGGGAATCCAAACATCGAGGCAGTGGTGTCGCAGGTGAGCCCGGTGCCGACCCCTCCGCCCGACCCGATCAGACCAATGCCTCAAATCCCGGAGACCGATGCGTCGACTGCAAAAATTTTTGTCGCCCTGTATGACTACGATGCGAGAACCGATGAGGATCTTAGCTTCCGTAAAGGCGAGCACCTCGAAATCCTCAATGACACTCAGGGCGACTGGTGGCTCGCCCGTAGTAAAAGAACCCGCCAGGAGGGATACATTCCAAGCAATTACGTCGCCAAGCTCAAATCCATTGAGGCTGAACCGTAAGTCTTCTCCCTCCCCCGCTTTTTCTTTTCATCGCTCTTTTCCCTTTCGTTCTTTTTTCATTCTTTTTATTTGCACAAAATAAAAAGAATTTAATTTGTATAAAAGTATACATCACTTCATTAAATTAACCTTTTTTCTCATTTAATCAATGTTATTATTCATAGGCATAGATGATCAGAGAAGAAAAAAACAGAAACAAGTGATGTTGTGTAAATTGGAAGAAGGCGTGCGATGCCTAATTATCAATTATTTAAAATTCGTGACCAAGAATGTTCGGAGCAAGTATCTATCCTAAATCTTAATGAATTGCATTTGACATTTTAATGCCTATCATGAGCAACAAATAGATTACGAAGCAGCTCCCTTCGATCCGTTATAGTGGAATTTGACGTTGACTTCCATTTTCTGCTTTTGATTATTATTTATAAATTGTGCTCAAGTGTACCATTACATACCAACTTCAACTGTCATTTTACAGTTAACATTATATTGTTCAATAGATCATTTTTGTGATTAAACTTTGATCACCCTGGGGAAATAATAATCTCATTAACGTGATACAAAATGCTTCTTTAGCATTCAAAAGTTTCTTAGAATTATCGATTCAAACATTGTTAGCTGAAATGACGATAAAATGTATGTTGTAATTTGTTTTAGATTTTTTAACTCCAAATTTTCATGTTTAAAAAGTACATAAAAAGTGACATAAACTTGAACGAAAACAAAAAAAAAAAACTTAAAAATCTATATTTTCCACTTTAAAACGTAGATACGATTGGAATCTGTTAGGTAACATGAAAATTTTACTATTATTCACATCAGCGTACATTCTGTCATCATTAAATTCACGAAGAATGAAAATACTAATTGTACCATACAATTGCAGTTACATCAAGTAACTCCATTTAGCCAGTCATTGAATGGCCATTAAATCAAAATTTTATCTTCAAACTGAAAAAAAGACCTGAAAAATAACAATAAAATGTTACATCTTTGTTAGGATCGGTTTATTATAAAATCAGCAACTGCGTTTTTAAAGTAATTAATTTTACGCTTAAAAGGAAATTTTATTTTTAAACAAACAATCAATAATTAGTCATCAGAAATGCTCTCATTAGAATCTGATAGTTAAATACTATTATTTATAATGTTAAAATGAACGAGTACAAAATTTCGTACCCAAGACAATTTATTGTAAGTGTTTAAATAATGAAAATAATGTTATAATAACATTTTAATAATACCGCCTGGTCTCGACTTACAGGATTTTACTGATAATGATACCTGTGACTTATGAGCGTTGCATAATTTCGCTTTCGCTCATGATACCGTTTTTACATCTGACTTCATTTTTTTCCATACCATCACCACAGTTGAAACAATTATCATTCTTTTTTCTTCTTAAAAACTGAACAGTTTTATTTTTCTTTTCGCAGGTGGTACTTCAAGAAGATAAAACGAATCGAGGCGGAGAAAAAGCTCTTGTTGCCAGAAAACGAGCATGGCGCGTTTTTAATTAGGGACTCTGAAAGTCGGCATAACGATTATTCTCTTTCAGGTAAAGTTTTTTTTTCTCCCCAACACCGAGTCAATCAAAATTTGAAACATGAAAGTAATAAACAAACAAAGATAAATATACATACAAATTAGTGGAATCAAAACTATTCTATTGTGTATGAGCATTGGCTGACTTATGAGGTAAATAAAGAAATCTGGGTTAAAGCAAGAGAAAGTTATAATAAAGGATGTTACAATAATCAAAAGTCTACCAGACCACCTGTAAACAATTGTTTTGGTTGCAAACCCAATTGATCCTTATTGTCTGTGATAAATCAAAATAATTCACGCTTGGGTGAATGGTTGAAATATTCGAATGATACAATTTTTTATTTTTCTTTTTCAGTTCGAGATGGAGATACAGTTAAGCATTATCGCATTAGGCAGCTGGACGAGGGCGGATTCTTTATTGCAAGAAGAACAACTTTTAGGACTTTGCAAGATCTCGTGGAGCACTACAGCAAAGATATGGATGGACTTTGTGTGAATTTAAAACAACCTTGTGTACAGGTAGGCCAATGCAAACTGAAGCGCAATCGGTCAATGTACACACACAATCTAACGTCTCGGTGGAGTTTAGACAGCTTGCTGATGCATGTGGATTCAAAAATTCTACTCAAATAAACAATTGATACCAAGTTGAAATTTCAAATTGACCACTCGTTTAAAAGACGCTTTATTCTAGAATTTATGAAATCATTTTAAATTACACCTCAAAATTAAAATGTCTTATTAAACTCGTCAATTTATTATTCTTTTTTGTCAATATTCTATATTATGTTAATTTTTTTTATTTCTTTTTGATTATTATTTTTGTCATATGGTAAAAATATTGCAAAACACAAAAGACGCTTTGTTGGAAAGTAAAATGATGTTTCTCAATTTCATTAATTGAATCCGAAGTTTCTCGAGACTCGCGTAGGTTGAGAGAATTTGTATATTCAATGGACTGACATCTGACAAACTCATGTCTTATTAACACGCGATCAACGTAATACGAAAGAAAAACATTCATGCTTCTTGCATCTACTTTTTTTTATTTTTGTTAGAAAATTCGATAAATGATCATTTAACCGTGAATGAAGATTTCTAAACGAAGGATTTTCCCCTTTTTATACAGTATCTCCATTTTCAGTCAAGTTATTCATTTTCTCTTCTCCTCTAATACACTTCAGGGCACTGACTAAACTCCAGTTAGACCAGAGAATTAATCTACTTTTTCGATCTCTAAATTTAGCGTCTAGCACAAAATGGTTAGCTAAATGGCTGAAATTTGGTAGTCACTGATAAGTTTATCGTAGGTCGCGCACAAAAAAGAACAAAAATTGTTACAATCTCAATTCTAAGGGCATAATGTCTGAACAAATTTTGTTTGTTTCTCTGTTATTGCTTACCCTAACTCCCGCTGGATTTTCTTGGTAAATTGAATGTCCCAATTATTCGTACATTTTGTTCATGCAACTTACATCTTACACCACAATGAATGCCTACGTAGCAAAAGCCTATCATATACGGTACAGAAAATGACAAACACGTCTTTATATATATATAGAATGAAGAAGAAATTTAATTCCAGTCTGGAATTAAATTTCTTCTTCATTCAAATATTTATTGTAAAATATCATTCATCGCTAAGTTTAGTTTGGTCAAGTTGAATTTTTGATAGAAAAATGTTGCGCTGTTCGTTTTTAAATGTTAGAATCTGCAATTGTGGTGCATTTTACATGTCATCTTATCGAACTCCACACCCTAATTGTCATAATTACTTCTGACAAAAGAGAGGAGCTGCTAAAAATAAAGCTGCCCAAAATTAGACTCAAGATAAACAGTTCAAACAGTTGTATGCCATTTTATAATAATGAATTAACTCTCTGGTTATAGAAAGATCTTAGCTCGAGCTCAGACAAAGTGTACTAAGAATTGTGAATCATCCACAGATTGATCTGCACAAAGCTCGGAGTTTCAAAATACCTGTACCTCTGACAGTTTCTAATGATTCTCAGTCTTTTTGGTATACACAAATGTTTATACAGTTGTGCTGTAATTTTCATCGTACATTATTTATTATTTAAATTTACTTTATAAAACAAGTTACATTAAAATGTTTCAACTTTGTTTGATTTAGTTTTAAAATAACTAGAGATAAAAAAAAGTTAAAAATATTTTTTCCAGCCTTAGTAGTATCCTTTACCGGCACTGTGCGTGTTTGGCATAATCATCAAGTCCATTCATTCTTGCTGCTTATAATCACAGTATGAATGAATATGAATTCATATTCTCACATTGCTTTCGACTAAGGAAACCCATTATAAAATCAATGATACAATTCTGCTTTGTTCGAAAGTCGCAAATTTGATTAAAATTCGCAAATTTGTTGAAGATAATTTGCTATGCAAAGTAACGTTGACCGAAGAAAGTCGAATAATTTGTACACTACAATGAGATTGCACTTTCAATACGAAATGAAACATCTAACCTGTGTGTTTTCACCAACATCTCACACTGTTTCACTGTTCGAGCAATTCATATACCAATCAAAGATAGTTAAACACATCATTTTTTGTCTTCAAAAACTTTGTAATTTGAAAAAAAGCAGTGTTGTTAGAAAGATTGCAGAAATTCTGTTGACCAATTGTACATAATTTGATTAACATGATAGTTGAGAGTTTGGTGGAAGTGTTATTTGATATTGGTTTTGATTTTTCAGGTTGAGAAACCCGTAACGGAAGGTCTAAGTCATCGCACGCGTGATCAATGGGAAATCGATCGGTCGCAGCTCAAGTTCATACGCAAGTTGGGCCAGGGACAATTCGGGGAGGTTTGGGAGGGCCAGTGGAACAACACCACGCCGGTGGCTATCAAGACCCTTAAACCCGGCACCATGGATCCCAAAGACTTCTTAGCGGAGGCGCAAATTATGAAGAAACTTCGACATGGCAAACTTATACAACTTTTTGCCGTTTGCACCATGGAGGAACCCATCTACATCATTACAGAATTAATGAGAAACGGAAGTCTTCTTGAGTACTTGCAAGGTGCGATTAGAAAATAAAATATTTGGATTGGAAATTATTCATGTTTAATTCTATATTCCATATATATGGATAATGAATGATTATTATTGTTTTTAGGCAAAGGTAGAGGACTAAAGTTGCCACAGCTGATCGACATGTCAGCTCAAATTGCAGCGGGAATGGCATACTTGGAGTCGCAAAATTACATCCACAGAGATCTGGCTGCGCGCAACGTCCTCGTCGCTGACGGCAACGTCGTCAAAATCGCGGACTTCGGTCTCGCCAGGCTCATCAAAGAAGACGAGTACGAGGCTCGAGTCGGGGCCCGCTTCCCAATCAAGTGGACCGCCCCGGAAGCTGCGAATTATAGCAAGTTCAGTATTAAATCAGACGTTTGGTCGTTTGGCATCTTACTCACCGAGCTGGTTACATATGGTCGGATACCCTATCCTGGTACGTATCGTTGGTTTTATGTAAGACAATATTTGACGTAACCACACATATTTACTCGTTTTTCTCGCGCTGGTTATAATAAACACCACGAAGATATCGAATAAAATTGTTGTATCTTACTGGAGAAGTGATATTCACTTATTTGATTCAATGTTGGGTTTACTTACCAGTTAATTGAAAGTCGTTATTTTGGTGTGATCTGGATTTGACAATATGATCGGTCTAATTATGCTTCTAAAAACACGTGCAATCCGTCTAGACACAACAAAATACAACTTTTAATACGAAAATTACTCGAATTTCAAATAAATTTGAAATTTCGTTTGTATCTTGTTTATATTTTATTTAAAACAAATAGCAATTTGATGAAAATGATGAAATTTGTTTTAGGTATGACGAATGCCGAAGTTTTGCATCAAGTCGAGCACGGTTACCGGATGCCGTGTCCACAGAACTGCCCGTCGGCGCTGTACGACATAATGTTGGAATGTTGGAACAAAGATCCGATGAAGAGGCCAACGTTTGAGACTTTGCAATGGAAATTGGAAGACTTCTTTACAATGGAAGGTTCCGAGTATAAAGAAGCAACGGGTTACTGAAAATTGCATTACTTTAGTTATTCTTGTGAAGATTCGCCGATGTTATGGGTTGTGAATGGTTGTTTCTATGACGCAAATGCGTACTCGGAAGGACAACGAAGCACTGATTACAGTTAATCCATTGGAAGCGAGATCAAACTAAATCCAAAGGCGAAACCAGCACCGAGAAAATCGGATTGTTGACATACAACAGACGATTTGAATCAACAAATTTGAATCGATCGCGGATGTTTGCAAACTCACGGTCTAAGGTGTTCAATGCGAGATGTTTTGTTATTACTTTAATGGCCTCCGCTTTCTCTTGGCGCGATAGCAGAGGTTTGATCGTGTTATTACAAATATGGCATACTACAATTAATGACACGACCTTTGTGATATTTGAGAGTACTATGTATTCACTATATCACTATACTAAAGCATAGTGATTCATCATAGAACACAACAGCGGTACCATTTATTTTTTTAATTCTCACATTCTGGCTGCCATAAAACGTGGATGTACTCTAGGCGATGTAATCGCAAATATTTTTATCGAAATGAAACCAACATCTTTCAATGACAACTTATTCAGATAATACAAGTTTACATTGAGAATATTGACAAGTAATGAGAGCAGGGATGAAAATCATTTCGAAAACTACTTCAAAGCAATGGTAATCAACTTTTGGATTGATTAAACATTTAGAAGTCTAGGATTTTAATCATAAACTTGTCTTCTTATTTTGTAATATTTTTTACGTTTACGATTAATTGAACTAACGTTTTAATTATTTTTTTTATCAAAAATAAAATATTTGTACTGTGACTTTATAAACAAATGTTTTAACCTGATTTTTATACTTTGAATAAGGAGAGAACAAAAATTGTAACGACAACTCATCATTGTCAAAAGCTTTTCCATTAACACTAGAATTACAATTTTTTCATTGATACAAGCAAGATGGAGAGATAATTGTTGTCTGTAATTCTATTGTTAATTACTTGATCGAAAGTTATTTTATAGATAATTTGAATATTTGTATATATCGACTTATTATAGCGCTCTTCCTATAAACAACAAAATTCAAATCACAAAGATCGCGTAAATCAACTTTTATATTCTGTAAGCGCGCAGTATCTGCTGGGTAATTTTCAGTTTTTTCATAAAACGTCATTATGTGGATAAAAAAAAAAAAAAAAAAAAAAAAAAAAAAGTATTACGAAAGCTACACAGAACCCAAACACACAAAATATTAAACTGATTCCAGAAAATATTAAACTGTTTTAAATCATCGCAGTTGTTTATCAACTACAGTTTTACCTATATGCCTTAAGTGTAGACTATGCAACATTGTCATTTATTCATACACGTATTTTGCGTAACAGTTAAAAATGAACGAAAAATCATGTTTCATTTCAAATCATTGCCGAATTACAATTTGTTTATCATTTTTATACTTGTAGTTTCAAACAAAATAAATTAGAAATATATTGATACTATTGATAGAACAATTTTGATTATTCTACAATACTATTTATTTATTACTTACAATAGTTCATGACTTTTGAATTTTGCCATTTTCGTTAAATCATATCATTGAAACAGTACTTGTAATAACGTGCGGTCGGGAAAAAAAAATGTTTATAGACAGGTTCCATCATTCGTGTCGCTATAACTAGTGTAATTTAGAAAATCAATGAGACTAGGACTCAATATTATCTCATTTGTGCAAAACATGTGATTATGATTTCAATCATTATTTCATCTTAATTATATCATAGCAGTTATACAAAAGTGTATAAATTTTAAGAGATAAAACGTTAGATAAGCCAATAATTTAAATTCAGCATAATAAGTTTATTAAATTTTAAATAAAAGCTCTGCATTTATGTACATATTATACAGAAGTTGCATTTTGTATATAAATTTGTGTTAAATAATTTAGACCGTTTTTTTATTTAAGGATACAATTTATGCTTTAGTGTATAAAAAAATTACGTTTACGAAATAAGACGCACAATTTATACAGTAACTTTAAGTCAGCATGTGTCAAATTGCTTTTTTTCATTTATTAAAAATTATTATTGTTCAACAAATGATGTTACACTTGTCTTTCTGAAATAAAAAAATAAATAAATAATCACCATTTTTAATTGCAAATAATTATTTTCTCAAAATTATTCATCTATCTCATAATAAATAAGTTCAGTTAGATGAATGATTGAAAACTCAAATGACATATTTTTGTCAATTTACAAATATTTTATTTGTTTCATTACATCGATATCAAACACAACTTTTTTTTTTAAATCTTCAATTTATACCGATTACAATAATAATTGAAGATTTTAATAGCAAACAACTATAAACTTGATGATTTTCAAGGCTCAATTTATTTTTTAACAGGCAATAAATAATTATCATTAAAATTAAAAATGATTATTAAAACGACTTTCATCTTTAAAAATTAAACAAGCGAATAAATACTGTACAAATGATTCAACATATTTGATAACATTCTTATGAAAATAATTTTAACATTGATTTGCATAAATTATTGTTAATTCAATAGAAATATTTGAATTCCAATTCCAAATTGTCGAATGGATTGTTGTTCAGAAACGTTAATTCAGAATCCTAGTCAATGTTAAATTGTTCAACTTGTTTAGAAATGGTTGAGATTACGAGCAACGGATCTTTCGATGCACTTTTGGACCCATCATTGTTTTGCATCTGAGTGTTCCTCGCTGATATATAAGGCCGATGGAAAGGACCAGCACTCATCGGTCGAACAGCCCAGGCCCGAGGCTGACCTGTTAAATTACCCGTTTCTTCAACAGTCCTTGCATTCTCTGTTTCGCGCAGAGTCAAAGTGCGAGGACGCCAAGATTTTTCACTTGTAAAATCAGTCGAACTGAAATTTCAAATCAATATAAAATACGAGTACTCGTGCAGAAAGTTAGCATTTTCAGTCTGAGTGCAAAAATCATCAACTACGAGATAAGATAAATTTGATAAATTCTTACCTTTTCATTGCCAAAATTCCTTTATTGTAGACATGATTCACCAACGAATTTGAAGTCCCTTGCAAGCTAAATTTGGTGGTGGCCGTCAAGTTTTTCTCTTCCTTGTTATTAAAAAGGCTGAAGGAATCTTCTAGAAATTCGTGAAGCCGTTTTTTAACACGAGTCGACTCGAACGACACCCTACTCTGGGACTCTAAAGCTGGCTCAATTTTAGTGCCTGCTAATAACAATAATAATGCTTGCTTCAAAATAATCTATGTTTTTACAACATATCTTATAATTGGACAAATATTTAAAAAATAAAAAATAAATAAACATAATAAATAATAATTATAATAAAATAATAGTTGGACGGATTTTTCAATTGTTTAATAGCAACTTAGTGCCTCGTTATTGTCCATGCACCTGTTTAAAATTCAAACACCATAATTAAACATACAAATAATCTAGTGTGTGTAAAATTGAAAAAAAAATCAAAACTTACTCCGTTTAGGTTTATAAAAAGCTGAAAAGCAAATCAAACAAGCAAAGTCATTTTTATTGAAGCAAAAGTTTTTCCAATGCAAAGTATACAGGGTGTCCCAAAAGTCCCGGAACGATCGAATAAGTCCGAAAGAACACATTTAATCGGGTAAAAGTCGGTAAAAAAAACACGTGTCCAATATTTTTCCAAACTCTTTTTAACAACATCCATATTGACCCCCTCACCCCACCCCACCCCCCCCCCGATGGGGGGGGCAACTTTAAAAAGTTAAATAGGAACCCCTATTTTTTATTGCAGATTCGGATTTGTTGTTGAAAAATGAAAAAGTTTTATTAGAACTATTTTTCTGAAATCACGTTAGATGTCGCTGTAATCGCAATTAGAAAATTTTGCAAAATCCATCGAAAATTTTTGGAGCCCTATGATGTCATGTAAAAAAAACATCGAATCGGGGTACTGAAAAAACTTTGTGAAGGTATTTCTCTTTAATGAAATAGAACACCACTCTCTCCCTCTACCCCCAAATGGGCGAAAAAGAGTAGGGCGGCTTGATTTCCGTGAGTCCCCTTGCCACTCACGTTTGGCGTGCTTGTTTCTGCATGGTGAGTCCCCTTGCCTCTCACCTTCGGACTGCTTTTGATAGAGAAGTGTTGACTAGTTTTTCAGTGTTTAATTTTTCTCCTGCTCGTCACTGATAACACTGACTTAACCGAAAATAAACTTCATCCGTAACATTCTGCAACATCTGAGGAGTTATTTCGTTCGAAACGTTACGAATTCTTTCCTTTAGTTCGTCAATGTTATTAGGTTTCGTTTCGTACACTTTGCTTTTTAAATAGCCCCAGTAGAAAAAGTCAAGCGGAGTCAAATCAGGTGATCTTGCTGGCCATTCGATGGTACCT
>JAQQRF010000502.1:0-64913 GCA_030523145.1 Trissolcus brochymenae
AAAAACGTTATAAAGGAAAATAAAATAAAAAAAAACAAAAAAAAAAAAAAAAAAAAAAAAAAAAAAAAAAAAAAAAAAAAAAAAAAAAAAAAAAAAGAAAAAAAAGAAGGAAAAAAGGAACGAAATTAAACCGTCTAATATAATTAGTAATAACCAAACAGTAACTAAAAAAATCATGGAGGTCGTTTTTTTATTAGAATTAAAATTTGATTATTGCTTAATCCATCAATTAAAATTGTTCACTGTTTTATCAAGCAAACTTTTCAACAAACCATTTCGTGTAAGATAAATACAATGCGAGACTCGTCTGACGTTATTGTTCGTTCCAAATGAAAATTTATACAAATAAACGCAAACGCAAACTCTCCTTCAAGTATAATTGTGTGTTTACTTTACAGGAAATCTCGTTTAAATTGGATAATGACTCGGGTGTAGAAGAAGCCCGTTTAATGATATTACTATCTCGCTCGCTCCTTCTGCGGCTTTTTTCCTTGATTAAAATCACGTCGCTAGATAAATGCAAATTGTTTATCTCGTTAACACGATGCGTATTGTTTTGAAACTTCTAAACAACTTAAGATACTCAACACCTCAACCACTGCAACGTTGCGTACACACGACCGCAAATGCAAAAATTCGAAATAATATTTTTTGCGGTTTCCCCGTTAACCTTCATCGGAAGACTAAAAAAAAACACCGATGCACCTCGGTTTCGTATTATTCTGAAATTTCATCTCATACTATTCATTAGCATTAACTCAAACATCAGTTGCAATTTAAAAATTATTCTTTTAGTTTCTCATGATGAAATAAGATGTTCGATTTTTCATTACAAATTATGACTTTTTCAGATTCAGATATGAATTTGGCAAGGTTGGGGGCGGGGGAAAAGGATGGAGACGTAAGCTCGGACAACTTTTCTGATCAACTGGAATCCCAACACAGAATGAAACAATTTTATGTGAAACATAGTGTCTGTATTTCATATTCGTATGCTGAAAGAAGGGGTACAACTTTTAACATTATTACTGTGGCGAAACTTGGCTACGAGCCAGATTCAACAGATGGAAACAATCCGATTGAACCATCCGCTGAAAATAGGGGAGCGCTTGCGGACTCTTGACGAACATAATAATCCCCGGTGAAATTTTTTCATCGTACGAGTCTTAAGGACGATTAACTACGACCTGAGTCGGATTAAGATTAAGTACTCTTATTTCTTCAACTTTTGTTATCCTTTTCTTTTTAAGAGGGAGACGAAAGAGTTCTTCATTCCGTAGTAAATTGAAATTAAAAAGTATAATTTCACATGATCCCTTCGACTGATTTAATCTCACAGTACATTCAATACGATATGAATTTGAGAAGCAATTAACCTTTCATCGCGTATTATTAGTTGTTTTAATTAATTTTTCTTTTATAATTCAGAATGATTTTGGTATAACATTAAATTACGTATTAAAATAACTCAAAAATACAGCAATAATGTTATTACAAACGCATTCAAATTAAATATTCACGGCCGTCAAATTATTTTTATATCACAACTTTCCTCATGATGCAATGAATTTACAAATGATTATCAAGATAATTAAGATGATGACTAATTATTATTAAACAGAGACCAAATTAGAGAACAGAGGATCCATGCACATGTTAAAGTTGCGTTTTGACAAAACTTCATTTCAGATTCAACATCCTGCGAAGTTAAGATGAAATTTTGATAACAATTTTAACGAGCTATTGAAACTTCTAATAACTCATCACAAAGGGTCTGAGGCTTTTTGTTATCAAACTGGTTGTCATAAAAATGAAATCGAGTTGGCGATTTGCTATTAATTATTACACGACACGCGATTTTGTACGACTTGTTGCACACCACAGTGTTCGCACAAACAGTTAGGCAAATATCGGTCAAGCAAACAAACCATCTAACAAACAGGCCGGCCGATAAACAAGAGTCTGCTGAAGCAAAATATCATCAACTTAATCTTACGAAAATAATTAACGTGCTTGTTATACGCAGCGGAGGTAATTAATTTTAAACACACGTGCTGCGCAGAACAGACAAGTGATTACTCGGTGTATAAATTCGTATATAAGCAGTTTCAAAATTTTACACACGCGCCCATGTCAACGGTCCGCTCGATTGAATTGGAACTAGAAGTTATTTGACAATGAACTCAAATTCAATTATGAGATTGAAAACGTTGGGACAAGGTAAGCCCTTAATGTGTCGCATGTACTATATGTATATACGCAATCCTGACGTCACGATAATCGCCTTCATAATTACAGCTACGTCTTATCATCAATTATACGACACAGTGCCATCTATATATAATTGATCATCAATTACATTACCCTTCCCGATAATTAGTCTGAAAATTTAATTAATCAAAATTTGCCTCAATCGAGCGTCTGATCGAACATCTCAATGATCATGGCTGAAAATACGAAAAAAAAAAAAAAACAATGATGAAAATCAGAGATATGACAAATTTTAATTACAAACAACAAATTGTTTCAAGTTCATCAAGCTTTATAGTGTGTGCACTTTGCTGAGTTAATTTTAGGTTATTTTATGAAAATGTTCACAAAATTGGTGTACTTTGAGAGATGAGTGAGTTTCTGATGAAAGAGCAATTTCATACTATTCCGTTAGACCTGTTTTCCTTTAAATCAAGGCTGAAAAACTCAATGCCTTCAGGCAGTGTACAGCTGAAAGTTTCCAAAGACGTTTCGAAATCTCGCGGATCGTCTTTGCTACCGGTGTGGCATGAAAAAAATTGAAGTACGCGTTTATAATTGATGGGTAAGTTACTTTTTTTCATATAAAAACAGCAACTCAAACGAGTGAGAGGCCGAAACTATAAAAGTTGTGAAAAATTGATTTCCACTATCGGCTTCTAATCTCAAAATTCGTTATCGAAAAAAAAAAAAAAAAAAAAGTTATCGCGGATGAAATCGCGCCAAAACTAATTATCTCGGGCAATTTGAAAAATAAGCTTTTGCGCCGTTGAATATGATGATTGGATAAATAAACGAACCGGCGCACAACGAAATTGAAAAGTAAACACGTCAAACGTGCTTGCAATTAAAATACTGATTTTTTTTCGCCAATAGCGAAATTTGTACTTCTCACTATGTTTGATAATACATCGAGAGTTTTTTAAATCTTGTCGGATACCTCTCATCTTCAAAGCCAACTAAAAATGTTGTTAACAATTTCTGTTAACGCAAAAAGCAAACACCAATTTACTTTTTGCGCAGAACAGTTTCACCAACAGTCTAGCAATTACGATTCATCAGAATTTTCGAATTAAAAGACTTATTCGTAAATGTATAAATCTATCTATAAAGTCATGTTAAAGAGTGACAAATACTGCACATTAGCTACTTGAAATTTAACATCGCTAATAACTGCTGCTCAATGTTCTAATTCACCAAACAAACAAACAAAATTTTTTAACGTCTTTTATTTAACATACCAGGCGTTCTTTTTTCCTACTAAAATAGTCGTATCGATTTTAAAACAAACCAATGTTTTTTTCATTAAAAAACGTTGATCACGAAACCTGGAACAGATAGTTTCAATAACTTAGTATCCATAGTATTGTACAAACGTACCATCGTAAAATTCGTAACGAAAAAGCTACCGAGTCAAATAGATTCGTATCCTGATAATTTTCTGAGAGGAATCCGGCTTGCCCACGTTTCCCGTATCAGATCGCATTGATGAATAATTTACAAGCCTTGGTTACGAGGAAAAGCGGAACCGAGGAAAAAAAGAATCAACAGGGATGAGATGTGTGAGTTGCGGTTTCGCATGAAGGGGAATAAAAGAGAGCCATTATTCCGCAAAATAATCCTGTCACGCACGGCCAAAATGACGATAGAAAAGTTGAGCAGGTCGCGCACTCAAGACAGCGCCTCTCGGCAGGCAAATAAAGCACCCGCCGACACACGTTTGCCCTTAAGTAACTACGACTAAAATGGGCGAAAAGAGTTTTTAAGCTGCTTAAAATTCTACGCGATAGCGCCATGCAAATGTCGCTCGAGTTAACATTGAAAGTAGTATTATCGGATAAAGAAAGACTCGACAAATCCGCGACAGACACTGCTCCTTAAATTGTCACGCGATTATACGTATCGCAATCACCAGTCTATGATCTTTTGATAACATATTTCAATCGTCACACTAATAACACGATGTATTTACGCCATTACAAAATACCAGATGTATCCAACTTTTTTTGATCTTACATTATAAATTAATTTGAATTTTAAATTTGAAATGTTCCAAATCAGAGAAATCTGTTGTCGCATTAAATAATCCGGCGACAGTCGGCAAAACGCGGGCGAGTGATTATATTTATTTGAGCGTTACCTGAATATTGCCAGTGCTATTCAACTCACGTTCGAAATGTCATCGTTAACGCGACGTTTGCGAGAC
The DNA here is from genome assembly GCA_030523145.1 of Trissolcus brochymenae. NCBI lineage: Eukaryota > Metazoa > Arthropoda > Insecta > Hymenoptera > Scelionidae > Trissolcus > Trissolcus brochymenae. The sequence goes on from JAQQRF010000502.1 coordinate 4,457, forward strand.
CGTCGATTCGAGCGTAAATATCGGTAAAAACGAGACATGCGTTCTCGATACACATCAGAGGCGACCTTCGGAAATCTTGCAAGCCCTTTTTATTTGGACGGAAAATGCGCTCAATCTTGGATCCATTTTACATTTTTTTTCCTATCTCGAAATGTATGTCCCAGTTATGAAATGGTACAATTTAATTTGAAGGTTTGAAGTAACGAAACTTTATAGAAAATAATACGACTGAGTTTCAAGTCAGTATGAAAGTAAAAAAAAAAAAAAAATAATGACAATGTTGATAAATTCAATTGACTCAAGGCAGCAATATAATAGCGCCGTCGCGAAACTCAAGTACGAGTTGTTACTCGTTATAATGAGTAATTCGATTTCAAGTTTTAAGCGCAAATTTAATGTAGAGCGCACTGTAGATGTCCAGTCATTTTAAATTGTACATAAAGTTATGTTTCGCTTCATGGACGCGCGCTGTTGAAAAATAATTTTGAAACGTCAAGTTTATCGCTCGCGAGATGTTAGTTTTTTTTAGTGTGCGAAAGAGAACACGTGTAATTCGCTTGCCACGTTTGCATCACACTTATTTTCTCTTTCAATTACGAGACAACCCGTCCTGACTGATTCTTTAAAAGACACTACACTTTTCCAGGACTACAAAATGTTACCAACCGTTTCTGACGGTAAGCAGCCGTCGGTTGTAATAAATTATCACAATCGTGCACAAAGGCAAGCACAAGAGTTTACACAGCAACACGTAAATAAACAGTAAGCGTTAAAATCGCTGTTATTTTATGAACGCAATGTAAATTTTGTAAAAGTAACAACAATTGAACTTGCAGACGTTACAATAATTCTTTTATCCCACGGTTGATATAATGAAGATTTAATACAAATCTATTTTACAAAGTTTGTTCAACTTAATTATCAAAGATTTTAAGAAAGAACAAACAGAAACAATAAGGGAGAAGAAACTTCGAAACTCATAAATAACATTTGTTCTATAAACTGTACATATAAATATAATTTCACAAATTCGATTGTTTCTGGGGTTATGAAATCGGCGAAAAACTTTTTGTGCCAACAAATTTAACAGGATGGCAAATAAATTTCGTCACACAAGCGACAAAATATCGGCAAAGTGTCGCAACTCCTTTGTCGGTTTAAAACCGATTGAAGTCGTGCAACAACACAAATCTTGTTTTTTCTTTTCCGTTTTTTTTTTTTTTTTATTCTTTTTCTTTTGTCTAAGAAAAAAAATTCTCATCGTACAATGACTTTATAATTAAATTAAGAAGTTGATCTCGGAATAAGGAGAAAAATCGCAACCCAAGCGACTTTTCTCAAAAACGATTGTCCCAAGTCAATTTCGATTGTGTTTCACATAATACGCGTTTGCTTTTCCACAGTCGTCTCGGTTCGGTGGTTATATAACAACGGACCATTTGGTTTTATATTATACGACAATCGGACTAATAATGATTTATCAATAATTCAATATCGACTTTCAATTTCGTCGCAACGTGCGCACGCATTCCTGAAATTGCCAGAAAATGCAGACATGCGCGCATCTTACAACTAAAATTATAATCCGAATTGTAATAATAAAAATAATAAGATAAATAACTGTGATTGATTGAAAAAGTAATTAATCAGTCCAAATGTTTCACAAGTTGAAGTGTGAGTAATAAAAATAAAAAAAAGGTCAAGTTTAAATGTAGAACAATAGAAACGATAGTCATCGAGTAAAGTGGTTGCGGGCCATATTAATAACCAACCACAGGCAATCGGTGCCAATAAATTTATCAGAATGTGTCTGATCGATAAGTGTCGTCGTCATATGCAACAGCAAATGCTTCTGTACATCATATAAATCAGACCTGCCACCAACGTTTATTGCTTGAACGATACATCGGAACAAGACACGTGAAACTGCACTCAACTGAATTCATGTTAATTATTTATTTTATTATACTGTTACTTACGTTGCAACTCAAAACGTTAATGTCCCTTTAAAATTTGATTACAACTTTATCGCAAATAAAAATGTCCTACTTTAGTGTTATTCATCATGAGACGACTTGTTTGTCAAATAAATAACAATTCAAGTTTCTTCATCCACGTGTGAATTTAGAGATAAATTTTGTATATCCTAACTTCATTTGTTCTCCCGGATTTATGAGAATGTTTGTTCTTTCTAGCTCATTTAACATTTGATTTTGAAAGTAAAATATACAGGAAACTATATATTTCAAATCAAAAGCCGATTGTTTTTAAACTGATTTGGTCTTTTATTGATTCATTGAAGGTGAGAATTGATACAGAGAGAGAAAAAAATGATGAGTTTTATCATCGATCATTGCAAAAATACATGCCGTCTTATTGGTACTTGATAGCCGATTTTAAAATAGTTGAATTGATTCTGATTATCGATCTTGCAGATGAAAAATAAAGCTGATGCTTCATTGTTATTACTCCCAGAGCGAATTCAATCAACGATATTGATTGATTGACGTTATCGTTAACGATCGTAACGCCATTCAAACTGTTCACATTCGAATCACGTCTGATTATGTTTCAACGAAATACAGTGAGAAATTATATAAACACCTGTCCACAAATTAAGTTGAATTAAACTAATCATCGTCACGATATTCACTCAATAATTAATCCATTTTTTATTCAATTCCCTTATTTTTTTTTTTTTTTTTTTTTCTCAATGAAAAAACAGTTTAACAAGAAAAAACAATTATTTAATGTTAGAAGTTATTGTCAATTGGTATTGATTACTTTTAATTTCAAATTGTTCACTTATAATTGAGAGTACAAAATAACTTTATGTATGTTAAAAAAAAAAGTTCTTTACAGAATACTGAACTTTTTTACAAAAGTTTCTCAGGCCAATCAGCAGTGCTAAACTTTTGTCGTGAATCTTTGTCGCCGTCTTACATTCGCCTACAAAGTTGACGATCTATGACAGCGGCTTTACGCTTGCCAGTTTATTAACACAATTATATTTCTGCTCGGCTGATTTGTGTAATTATATTTTGCCAGGATTTCTTTTTGGAATCAAGGCCAAACTAGGGACGAAGTTTTTGAACAAGCTAAAGAATGATCAATGAAAATGATTCCACACAAATGTCGTCCATGACCTGCTCTATAAAAAAAAGCATTGAGGTATAACATTAAAAAAAAAGAACTATGAACAATTTCAGTTTAATAACGAAGACAAATTCTGAATTCCCAGTGTTTCTACAAGAATATCAGTCAAATTGGAGAGCAAGAAGCAAACATTCGACACACGGGTAAATAAGTTATCTTTTAGATCTAGCCGAGGTACAAGTGAAACAGACCGTCTTATGTCAGACCCAGGAACAGCGGACCGAAATGTGTTCGTACGGGCAGATAAACAACGTTTCAACCCAACCATGTTTGACGATTCAATACGATGGACGCGACAATGCTGACAGAATCGATACTCAATCTCTGTCATCATTATGTTTCCGAAGAAGTCACTTACAATTTTTTTCTAAAATATAATGTTTTTTTTATTAATTATTAAGAACAAAATTGCCAGTTTAAAAGTTTGATTTGTACAAATTGTGGCTTGAATCATGTTCATTTATATATTTTTCGTGCCAGTACGTTAGTCGGGGGATCAATAAGTAAATACCTGGACGGTATAACCACTTGCTCAGTTTGCATACGAACAACTTCCGCGGTGGATTAAATATGAACGATTCTTTAACCTTTTGCCATGTGACTATGTACAAATACCTATACGTATGCTTATTCGAGTAAAGTAGTACAAAACTTTAATTCCAGAGAGCACGTTACTTAAAGGCGATGTGATCAATTGTCTTGAACGTGACAGCCTGGATGAAGTCTCACCCGGATGTCCGCTGGAACGGAATCGGCCCCCATCGAGCTGTTAATAAATCGAGAAAATTACGGTCAAATCTCTCGTTTCACTTTCCTCCGACTTTTTTTTCAAACAATCTTCATTCTCCCTCGATTGAAATATTTTTGTAACGCTGTCGATTTTCGTATACACGCGAGATGAAATTAAAATTTGAGAGAGCAAATAAATTTGGTGCACTGGAACGAATAACCCACTGACGTTAATATGTTTCTATTGTATCATAATATAAACTTTTTCCCGTGCTGCAGGGGAATTGTATTTTCAGATGGCGAGAAACCATATGTGTATTTAAATACGAATGAGTGGCGTAAAATTTTATTTTGATTGACGTGCTTGAAAATTAATACAGTACGGCAAGAAGGCGTGTATAATTGGAAATGAGATTTTTTTTTTTTTTTTTGAGAAAAAATAATATTTAAATCAGGAAGATAAAACATGCTAATTTGCATTTCCTCTCTGGTATATTTATTTGTCTAATTAGTGCAGTAATCAAGTTGATAACTTATTTATTTCATTTAATTAAAATAGTTTCATTATTTTGATTCTAGATTATAAAGATTCATTAAAAACAGAACATATATATTTCGTTGTATTTTTTGAATTTGTAGATTGATATTTACACGTTGAACATCGAAAATCACTTTACACATTGTCTTGGGAACTACTTGTACTTATCCATATATTGCTACTGTCCACTTCAGGCGATATTCGTTTTCCATCCACGTAATCAAATACAACATTTTGATCTCGAATGAATGTGGTACGCAATAGACTCACAAATAATAGAAAGGTTTGTAAAATACAATATCAATTTTTCATCAAAGGCTTGCCTTAAAAGAAGTGAACAAAATTTACAATGATAAAATAATGATTGAAAAGAGAAAGACATAAAAAATCAGAGAATGCACAAAGTACAAATATCACGTGTTCTCATTTAGATTGAAAGTGCCTGAGGAACGAAGCTGCAAGAGGTCGCGAATTCTTAGGCAATCCGAAGTCTTCATGTGTGTTCAAAAACAAAATTTTATTTAGACCGAACTTTGTTTCGTCATTCAGAACAAAGTTTTTGTTTTTTGATAGTTAGTAAATTAAGAATTTCCGTGCAACCATTTTTCTATTTACATTCATCATGGTAAAATCAACTTTCAAACTTATATTGTTGCGAGGTTCCAAACCACACACGCACACATTAATAATGAAAATTTATTTTCGATCAATATCCCTTAATAAAGTTATACCATAGTCCATTATAAACGTCGATGTATCATAGCCCCGATGCCAATACATAATTATTGATTACCATTGTTTGTGTATAATTTATCTTTATAAATTAAAGGAAAGGACAGGTTGTAACTAAATTTTACAACGTTCTTCAATCGTGCAATTTCAATCCGTTTCTAATCCTTTTTCAATTTTGTTTTCGCTGATGCTTTCTCTGATAATGAAATTCTGAAAATTACTTTCATTGTTCCGTATATGAAATGAAATCAATTTTTACTTCCAATCAATTAAAAAACAATGAGAAAAAAAAATTCTGAAACATTCGGTACACAGAAATGATATTACAACGGAACATTTGTGTATATCTAAAAGTGAACTGAATTAAAATTTGGCATTTTACAATTCAACGATCAAGAGAATACATTTGAAATTGAAACCTAATTACGTTTCAGCGGGAACTATAATTACATTGGCATAACAATTAACGATTCAAATCGAGCCAACAAAAAGACTATTAAAAATTTGTTTCGATACAATTTTTGTTTGTTCACCGAGTTGTTTTCAATTTGAAAGATATGTACCTTCAACTCATTTGTTAAACGCGATCCGTAAAAGTACTTTGGCAAACAGTGTCATCACGTGTCTGAAGCCACTTTGGCCAGCAAGGGGTCGATTTATTCGCTTTCATGAAAATAGAACCGCAACACAGGCACCTGTTTGTGCGACGCGTTCGTGTCGAAAATGAATAGATCGGGCATCTTTGAAGACGCGGGAGAACGAAAATCACGAACCGTATCATTTATCAGAATGTTGATGAAAAATTTGCAACGACGAGATGCGAATTGTTCAAGGGAAAACAAGGTTAGCCTAATTTGCAAAGCAGCTACTCCAGAAACGAGACCTAGGTGTCGTAAATACGCACGTGTGTCGCACAAAGTTGGCCACAAACTTTTGCTGTCAAATTAGAGGCAAAACTTTGAAGGCGATATGTACACCGGAGCAGCCAATGAGCAAATGCTTTTGTCTCGCCTCTTTTCAATTACTCTGTATCGCGCCAAAGCAAAATTTTTCATTTTTATAAAATTAAAGCCCTTCCGTCATTTTTGTTCATTTGTTTTATAGTTTTTATTAACTACAGTTGGATTAATTTAGTAATAAATAAGTAATAAATAATAAATTTCAGTTAATGATAATATAATTCTTTGCAGATGCTAATATTTATCAGTGCGCATAAACAATCACAAATTCGTCCTCGCAAATGAGCAATATATCAATTATCCAAATTTATTTATCAAAAACGACGCAAACATTTGTTCAACGAAATTTCAATGAATTTACGACCAAGAATTTTATGACCCAAGTGCAAATGTCTCTCGGACAGTTAATTGCGTATTCATAAGTCCACGAAACATGCTTGAAAAAAAATTACTTTTTTTTTTAAATTATGAGGATCACAAAAGAATTGATGTGTCAAAATTACGTTATGATTTTTGTTCTTTGATTTACGAGCGTCAGCGGGACTCGATAATATTGAGCTGAAAACTTGTATCGATCGGGGTCGCAACTAAACGCAAAATATTGTTTTCAAATCCCTTGTGCTGTGACGGTCGAACGATTTTTTTTTTTTTTACGGAAATGTAAATTACGAGTTGAACGCGGAAAAAGTTGTACATATGAAGTCCGGGGAAAATAGCCGCTTAATTGCCGCGGATTTATCGCTGAAAACGCTCGTTTTCCATATTGTGTTAGGACAACACGAGAACGCAACAATTTTTCATGATCGTACAGTAACATAACACCTTTGTTACCACCGTTCATTAGTTTTTTTTTTACGACATCATCCTCTCGTCGTAGTTGATTGGCACAAAATTGAATTCAACGTTCTCATATTCATTTTTGAACGGAAATTGTATGATTTTCTCGAATGGGTGAAAATAAAAGTGCCATGTTCGCCGAGTCAAAAACACGATAAATCTTTTGGATTAATTGGGATTGATTAATCACCTAATTAAACTGTTTCTCGATTCACCAACAACAACACTGTTCGCAAAACACTTTTACATACAATAGAAATATCGGGATCTATCGGATTATTAAAACAATGAAACTTTTGACTTTAATGAAGCTGATTGCACGTTAGCAATTTAAATTCGAACCTTTTGTTAACTATAAATTTATGCGAACCTTGATTTACCGATTCGTCAATTAATTTTCCGTGTATCGGCAAAGTCATTTTGAAATCTTTTATCGCCACGCCATTCGTCGAGGTTCGATAATTAATTTATTGCAACTTTTTCAGAACGAACATTTACACATGAAAACCATCTGACGCAAAGTAATGAAAAAGAGAAGCCATTTCAAAATTGTGTCTACTCGAATCCGAAACGAATTTTATCGGAGTAACTTTCCTTTTGAAACTCAATCAACAGCTGTTTAACCGAGTTGAAAAGTTTTAGTCAAAACAAATGTCAATAAATTAGAAATTGCGATTCACAAAAAAAAATATATTGCTGTATCGCGTCAAGACTGTGTATTATTTGTTAAGCCAAACAAACAATATATTTATATTTCAGCAAAATAAAAGTCTGCAGAAACTGTTCTGCAAAACAGAAACAAGTGAGATTTAAAATTTACATTGCAGTTGAAACGCTGAAATTCAATTGAAAATCTCAAATCGAATAAATTGCAATTAAAAAGCGAAGCAAAAAAAAAAGCAACAGTCACCGACAAAAATGATGTAACTGAAAATTGGCGAAGGATAATGGACAATCGATATATTAGATTTTGTTTTCGAATGGGACTTAAATTTTAATGACCTTTGGCGTGTGTCGCACCATCTGTCAAAAATGTCGTTCAATTTTGTACAAGTGAATGTCAGTGAAAAATAGATTTCTATTCGTGTTCCTCTGGTCCGAGATAACTTGCGATCAATTGTTATTTTTGTTACACATCTAAATAATGCATTAAAGATAACACCGAATGAAAAAATAAGAATTTTACGAAATGTCACATTTGCTTTGGCCACTCATAATTTAGTTGCGGACTAGTTTGTTGATATTGGAAAATCTTAAAATTCGTGTCGTGATAAACAAGAGATCGCCCAATGTTGAATCCTTTAGTGCGGAGCCTAAAAACTCTGAAACACTCCCTTTAAGCTGAGCCTGCACGATAAATAGAAGTTTATATGTACTAATGCTTTTTTATTATGAAAAAATATTATGTTTCCGAGAAGAAATATTGCAAAATGGTTTAGGAAAACAAAATAACGACTGAAAATTGTTGTTCAACTTGATAATTATGTTTATCTAACAGACAAAGATGTGCTGTTTTATTCATATTTCTTTTATCAAAGAGAGCGTGAAAAAGTAGTTATGAGTTGGACGCAGTTAAATCTTCCAATTTGAAAAAGTAAACAAAAAAAAGTTTGAAACCTCGTTTCTTGGGCCGAAACTATAAACGTCCAAAACAGGTTTTTCTTGTGTCAATATAGACTACCTTGAACGAGCAGTATATTTTCGTTTCGTCATGAGATTAAGTTTTAGAAATTGAATCCTAGATCATCTCTATTTGAACATTGCAGTTGACGAGCCGCACAAAAAAGGAGAGAGAGAGAGAGAGAGAGAGAGATAAAAAAAATGAGGGCATAAAAACCTTCGTTTTTGTTATTCCCAATGAGGAGTTCGGTTTCTCTGAAGTCTCCCTCTCTGAGTAAATCCATGGGGTCCTTAGGCAAGAAGTTGCCGTCAATGGTAGGCGCGGAGGGAAAGCCGAGGATGCCTCGATAGCTATTCCACTGCTGGACAGAGATGGTCCTGGCATCGACCGATCTCATACACGCCATGACTCGAGCCGGATTTTCGTCAAGTTCGGTAGCATTGCAGCCACAATCGGTGACGAGGATGCGCGCTACCTCGTTGGCTTTTTCGCCAGTCATAAAGCTCCAGGGAGCGTTGAGGGTACCGCTCTGAAGGATGCCCCTGCGTACGAGATTCCTGGTGACCGGCGAGATGAGGTGGAGAGAAGCGGAGCCCCCGCCAGCTGACTCGCCAAAGATGGTAATGAGTTCGGGGTCACCGCCGAAGACGTGCGCATTGTCCTTGAGCCACTTGAGGGCGAGCGCCTGGTCCCAGAGACCCATGTTGCCCGGGGCTTCTTCGCTGTTATCAAAGTGTTGATTGAGGTATAGGAATCCAAAAGCCCCGATCCGGTACTGGATGGTGACGATGATCGAGTTGCTGGTGCTGGCCATGATGTCGGCATCGTAGACGTCAAGGGTGGCGGTGCCGCTCATGTAGCCGCCCCCGTAGACCCAAACAAAGATTGGCACTTGGGTCCTGTTTTGCATGTAGGACTCGCCGTTCTTGTGACGGAACTTGGGCTTCTTGGGCACCCAGATGTTAAGATACAAGCAGTCCTCCGAGATGTTGGTGTTGGGGTTCCACATCTCCTCACCGTCGAAACCCGGGAAGTAATCGTAACGCTCCTGGTAGCAGCTGTTGGGCAGGGTAGTCGCGTTCAGGACCTCGCTCCAACGGTCCATCGGCATAGGTTTGCGGAAGCGCAGAGGACCGAGCGGTGGCTTCGCGAATGGCACCCCATAAAATACGTGCACGTCGTTGCCGTTTGCGGTCCTCGCGAATCCCCGGATGGGCCCACTCGTCGTCTCGACAATCAGCGGGTCGTTGTGGGGCATCGCGAGCGCCAGCGGGCCCCGCAGCATCAGCAACAGCACCGGCACCAGCGACAGCGCCATCCCACAGCCTTATCACACCTGCCTCCTGATGCCACTTGGACTCAACAAGTTAGCGCTAGCCCGTCTACCACATAATCCTCCGCCGATCTCAATCGTTCGCCACTGCCATCGGTATCGCTCGCGTATTACCGGCCCCGCTCGGCCATCGATGGGCATCCAACTTACTGCGCACGCAAGATCAGCCTGATGATGGGTTCGGTTGACTGTAACGCGCGGCGGCAGTCGTGCCGCGATGCACGGGGTCGACTGATCATGCTTGAAGGTGGTGCGAGCTGCCGGAGGCGTCAGAGAACGTCCTCCTGGTGGTGGTACTGCTGGCCGCGGTAGTGGTGGAGCTCTCTGTCACAGCCGCGCACGCCTCGTTCATAAAGTCGTTTTCATACTACACAGGATCTCCCTTGTCTTTATATGCGCCCGCTTCTCTCTTTCTCCACTTTCTATGCTTCTCCTTCTTTTCTTCCTATTTTTGTTTTCCTTATTTTTTTCATTTTGTCTTTTTTTTTTGATTTCTCTCTCTCTCTCTCTCTGTCGAAGACCCGCGGATTCAAGGTCCTCCGAGCAATTAATTATGTCCTCCCTGGCTAAACGATAATGAATCGCGGTTTCACGAATCAACGCCGCTGCTCCGCTGATTCGGCTTGATTACCATCAGCCGCCATGATAAATTGCTTTGGCATGTTTAAGAAAGGAAAAATTGCCGGCAAATAAACTTATGCTCGCAGTTCAGGCAAGCTTGATAAATGCTCGGATTATCGAGAGCACCGACTTTTGATTTGCGAGAGCAAAGGTGTTACGGACAAATTTTTAAAATATGATACCTCTTTTTTTATTTTTCGTACGATGCTTTTTCCCACGGAGCGAAGGCATCCAACATTGAGATGATCCAACTCTCATTGATCCGGAATCATCCATGACCTCAACTGGCAGAGTGTTTGCCCGACCAATTTACTGTTTCGGTCTTCGCAGAGCAGAATTATGCAATGTGCGTCCACCAAATTGATGGCCAGATGAAGAAATGGAAAGTTGTAACCTACATGCAGTTACGGTTCACCAAAAACGCACCTGGAAATTGTAAATAATTCAGAGTTGGTAAATAGTTTTCATTATTAAAATATGATTCGATTTTTCAAGATAAGATTATAATATTTCAGATAGACAAATTGTTGAACATTTGTATACAGTTGGTAAACTTTATACTCTTTTTTTTGTTCTAATGTCAAGATGACATAGTTGAAAATTAATGAAACTGTACAAGTTCACTGAACTAAACTTAATTTACATGTACAATGTTTAGATAAAATAATTATAAATCAAGTTCTTTCGTTTGGATTTTACGGATGATTGAACGGTGTTGTGGCTTAGCTTTGAATTAATTACAATTTCAAAATAAAAAAATATTCCCACAAACATAAATTTACGTTACAATTATTACAGTCTGTCACGGTAATTTTGAAAATAATTCGTTCTCAGTGTATCGGACACCCCTAACAACTTAATATAATATCCCGGCTATCAAATAATCATCTCTAAATCAAGTTAGCATTGTATCAAGCTGTGTCCACTGAATCAACATTATCATCTTACATCAAACCCTTTTTTACATAATTAAATTCAAACATTAAAGAGCTCGGCTTGAATAATATGAAACAATACTTTTATAAAAAAAAATATAATAAAAACAATGTTGTTTTCGCAATTAATCTTACTTTCTATCATTGATTAAAAAAAATTGGTCTTTTTCTAATCAATCTAAGCGTCAATTATTTCCCACTGATTTATTTCAAAGGCCATCAGTAGCAATAAACGTCAGTCAATATAGTTTCATTCAAACAAAATTTGAGCTCAACGAAATCGTAGAGCGAAAGAACGAAGTCGTTCTTTGTCCATATTTTATATCTCAGATTACTTACGTCATATAATTTAGAACACTATTTCGCTCCCTGCTACAAAGGCATATACTCTGGTTCCTGCTATGTTAGGTTTCCCGCTGGAATTTAACGTGTCTTACATAATGACTGAAACAAAAGCAAAAACTAACAAATGAAATTTATCTACAAAATTGAAAAAAAAAAAGCTAAACAATTTTAAAACAAAACCGAGTGTTGGAACAAATTGTTACCAAAATATTCTATCAACTTTTGAAATATTTTGAAATATTTTTTGCCTGGAACTCAGTGTAGAATTACAAACAATTTATTTCGTTTATATTATGCCAAAATGATCGAGCCAAAATACTCTCAAGAACTTTTTTGTTTTTCTTGTTTGAATATAGTTTTTTTATCTCGATTTGTTAACAGTTGGAAACTTTTATTTTTTACTGGCTCTGAAATTTCACGATACATTGTGTGGTTATAAACTTTTGTTTAATACCCCCGAAAAATGCAGACGATTAGTTTATTATCCGTCGAACAAAATGAATTTAAACTCATCGTATAAAATTATTGGATAACATATAAATGAATGGAATGAAAAAAAAAAAGTTTGCGAGAGAACTCAGTCAGCGAATTAGCTTTATAATAAAAGTGTAACGCGCGTTAAAATAGGATGTGAGTACGGCACACGCGCTAATTATGCATCGATTTGCAGTGGCGCATCGACGGTGGCGTGTACCTGACGTACAGCAAACCGTCAAAGTTTCTTGGCTAAATGCGTGCATCCACTCACGGCACTTAACGCGGTCATAACTCTTAATGGCGCGTTCGGTCCCAATTTGAGTGAGTGGCTCCTATTGAATCAACAATTTGATAAGCGAACATTTCATGTCGCCTGCGGACCGCCTGCGACATCTAAATCAGCGTGACTTACAAATTGGCCGCATACACAATTGTGAGCGGAAGAGACTTGTTATTCCCTCGCCGGCCAATTGTTACCCCCACGATCATCGGCCATTAACGACGATCACTACAACGCTTTTTACCGCCTCAATCGAATTGAGTTTGTACTTAGTTCAAACCTAGGGGCACACACTAGTATGATTTTCTCGTATACATGTATTTTACAATATGTATTTAGAAAAAAATGGTACATCTGAAAGTTTGGAAGATGAAAAAGAAAAAAGTCATTGCCATATTATTAAGAATAAAATTCGTCGGAGGAAATTCGCACTTATGTCGAAAGATAAAAGAGGTTTAAATAATTCATTTAGTAGACCACAATAACTGGTATGAGAAAGTTCGTATCTCATATACCAAGTTAAGCAAGAGAATAAGTTGAGCTGGTCCTTTTGTCGCGGTTGGCCTCATGAATTGCTTGTAATTTTGCAATATAAACTTGGTCAAACAGAAGCCGCAATTTTAATTGCCCTTTCAACGTACGTTTCGAAAATAATTATTATCCAAATTTCAAATTATTCATACAAGTTTGGCTCATTATTTTATTCTCATTTACAATTGATATGCACTTGATTGATACATGATGAAATAATTGGTGAACACATTTTGGAGAGTTCCAGATTCAGTTGGATTCAATATTAACTTATCAAATGACGATATATTAATATTAATATCGTGGTTCTGGTGTATTTTCATGTACACGAACATCAGAGGATTCAGGTATCATATTTCAATTGACGAACAAAAATGAAAGCTATATATATATATTTATATATATATTGTTTACAAAAATTGTACGCCTTCTAACAATTTTACACAGCAGATGGGACGCATTCAGACTTTATGCGTGAGAAAGTCGATGCATAAGTTAGTTCGTTTTTTTATTTTCGTATCTCTTTTTTTCATAAATGTAGATAATTTTATATGAAAATACTGTCTTATACAATTTATCTGTAAGTAAATGAAAAACTGAAATACACGTTGTGAAATTCAAATTACCTTCTTGAATGCAACTCTGAAATTTTATGTTATGATTGAACTCAACATTTTTCTTCACGGAGCGAGCTAGACGAAGAAGACGAATTAAATTAGAAAATAAAGAAAGAAAATCAAATAGTTACACCTGTATTTGCTTATTTAGTTCAAGTTAATATCATTTGAAATGTATCGCTGAAACATTATGCATGACATTTAATTCAATTTCAGTAAATTCAGTCAAAGTAAATTGATTGTTTGCATTATTATTTCAATAATATAATACGTACAAACACTGGGTGAAGAAAAAGGCGTACTATTTGGCGTCCTAATGGACTCAAATTGATTTCTGTTTGTCAAGCGCGGTCACAAAGCGTTTTTCGATTCACATGACGCGCGAAGCTCGGTACATTAAAATTTCCTCGAAAATTGGGAAGGGTCTTCTGGGAATGTTGCCCCTTAAGATCGCGAGGTCAAAGGTACACCGCATACTGTTTCTGCGTCACGTCAAACATCAGATGAGAGAGAAAAATATACTTTTCGTCGGTCGGACAATTTGTCCCAATGCAAAGCTGACATTTACATAAAAATACTAAATATTATGTTACAGAAAAGTCGCATGTCGATTCACCCATGTTATTTTGCGATTTTGCTTTCGAATGCAAACATCTTTCACAAATGCTAAATCAAAATCATATTTTTTTTATCTATAATAAAACATCGCATATTTTACTTATTTGATTTTTATTCGTGTAAATATTTTATTTTATCTTTGTTTTTCATTGATCTATATTTATTTCTATGCAGTTTGAAAAGGGCGTGAAATTAAGAACTAAATCGAATACGAGTCTCCCATTTCAATGCGGTTCATTTACAGCTGGGAAATTAAGTGCACGAAACTGACCGCCTGTTAAAGCACAGCAAAATTTTTCCCTATTGACCCAAATTATTGTGACAAGTCAATATTTGGGATAGAAATACTCCAAAAATAACTAATACGAATTATCAATAATTTTGGCTTTATGAAGACGTTCCATTATTTAATGCGTATTCTCATGTATCGTATGTTGAACGCATATTGTTTTTGTTATTATTATTATTATTATTTTAGAAAAACGACAAAAAGTTAAAAATAATCTCATTAAAAGCTTTCAATTTTAATTAATTATATGTTCATGCTATTCTATCAACTGTATATTTAAATGATATTTGAATTTAGTCGTTGCCATTAAATTTAATGACCAAAATAATATATTTGTTATATAGGAAATCGATTCACCCACTCACCAAACGTGAGAACGCAATTGTCGCACAAGTATATTTGCTGTTCAAACATTTGTATTTATTAAGTTGTATTTATTCAAAAGAAATATAATACGGATACAACGGTACGAGAGCATCAGTTTCAAACATTCTTTTCTCATAAACGAAATTCAGATCAAGCCATCAAAATTTCATATATATCATTGGTTTTATTTGTCACTCATCAAAATGATCTTTAAATAGCATCTAGAATGAAGTTGTTATTTTATACTTTTTTTTTTATTCGACACTATGTTTAAGAAAATGTATTAATGATTCTTTTAAAGAGCAGGCTGCTGCAAGTTGTATCGCAAATCGAGGCTGATATTTTTAAATAATTCAACGAATCTGTATACGTCAATTAATTAAGCGACGATCAAAATACCTTTGAACTTCAAATGTCTTGTCTTAAAATTCATGAACGTAAAATGTAGAGCGTCTGAACTACATTTGGAGATCTTTATTCATCTCACATTGCACCTCTATTATTCATTGTAATAATTAGTGCTCCTTGAAAAAAAAAAATCTTTTAATTATTTTCCACAAACAATTATTTTGATTCAATTTAGAAAGGTACGCCCTTTTTTAAAGTTAATTTTAAACATTTACCAGAACAAAGTGTAACTGTAGTTATAAATAAAACATGTATACGAAAACGACGTTCTTGAAATGTCAGGAAAATGAAATAGATAACCTTATCCTTTGCTCCAAATTTGATGAATGTACTCGTCGTTTTTTTATCTCCAACTCCCTTCACTTCTTTTTTTTTCATTATTACTTTTTTATATTCAAACAAGTATGAGAATATAAATATTGATTTTCAATATCGTTACGTTTCCTATCGTCTCATCTATTATTACAAACTGATACGGAATGTTAATGCGAAAAATTGTTTGCTTTGTGTATGAAACTTAATTATTCATCACAATTTTGATCTACCCTTCAATTTGACTGAATATTTTGTGAAAAAAATGTTGTCTTTGACTATCAATTCCTATTTTTTGGAATTTTTCCGTCTCTCTTTTTTTTTTATTACAGTGCAATTTTGCTACGATTGCAATCATGAAAGTAAAAAAAAATCAAGAAAAGTACAACATATTTTATCAATTCTAGAAGAGAAATAAACTGCAGATAAAAAGTCTGAATCAAATGAAAAAAAGAAGTAAAATAAAAATAGACGTGCATCAATATTACTGATTTTTTTGCACACAATGCTGTGTGTATGTCCCGCGATAAAATATTTATCCCGGGCAAAATAATAGTGGGATCGATATTTTTGTCATTCGTTAACTGCGAAATACGAAACACAGGATGTTTTCTTTTGGAGGGAAAACATGAGCCGCTTCTGCGGCACCGAAGATTTCCAGCGCCACTAATCAATTTGAAGTATTACTATTTACCCACATGAACCTTACAAGTGACAAAAAAAAGCACAACGTCATTTATTCAATTTAATCCAATTGCGTTGCTTAAAATGAAATTTATCATAAAATACTCTACTCTTGTCTAAAATTGAATCTCATTTTCATCCCTTCAAATTAAACTCTGACCAACAGAATTAAAAAAAAAACACACACACACACATATTACAAAATTTGAGAAAGATTTGGACAAAAATATGCTGGAACGAGATTGCAAAAAGACTGCAAATTATGTGATTTTGAAATAATCGAGGTCAGAATGGAATTGCTAGTTTGCGTCATCAAACACGTGGCCTTTAATTGTCCTTACCAAAAGTGAGTAGAAGCCCGTGAAATTGATCGCAACCTTTTCGAAGCATCACGACACCAGCAAATTTTCGGCAAAGATTTATACCGAAGTTCTACCGCAGATCGATTTCAGCGGCATTAATCATTTCAATATAAATCACTTGCATCTGTTTTTTATGACGCTGTATTAAACTTCGATCGGAAGTTGGACAAAAATTTGCTCGCATGTTTGACATTTTCCCGAATGATTTATAAACCCATGAATTTTCACTATAAAATTTAACTCAAAGTGAAAGTGACAAGAAAAATTGTTTCTAAATTAATGTGAATTTTGGGGGATTCAATTTGACGAATGCTTTTGAGCGAATGGTTTTAAATTTGTTGTCTAAATTAGTCGAGTGCAGCTCCCTTGGAAACTTTTGGTTCGCCCTGCCTAAGGGAGCTCTAATCAGGATTAAGCGCTCAACTTACAACGCTATGATACAACTTGGGTGGACAAAAATAAGTTAATTATGAATAAAGCGTACGTATAACGACGCAGAATTGTTTTCATAATTACGAAAATTCTAAACTAGTTGGAATTTATGACAGTAAATGAACAAATTTGTTTGTTTTTTGGATTTGCTTTTTCTTAATAGATAGAAAATAGATAAACAAAATGTTCCAAATTTTTTAAATGTCGACTCGCAAAGTTCAAATGAATCATTAATTTCTCTTCAATTTTGTTATCAAAATTAATGCCCGATTCACTAAATAATTGCAAACTTGATTTTTCCTTTGAAATCTTACTCTTTCACTCGCGCAAAAGTTTGCTTCAATTTGCTGTAACAAATACTTGTACCATCATAAAACGAAAGTATAAGAGAAAAAGTCCGCAAAGTCGAAAGTTAGACACACAACTATTTCGTTCAGGGAAAAAGTTCAGCGAGAGCACACATTTTTTTTATCCTTTCCTTTCCAAATTATCGCCCCGAGTTTGTTCAATAAGGAATCTCTATTCTTCTTGGGTTTATCATTTCCCGCATTCTGCGACTATTCTTATACGTCGCGAGCACTCATGAAATGTTCATATTCATTTGCGTAACTTTCCAACCATTCAAAATCATTTTTTATTTGCGCTTCGAAATTGGGTTGAATTAAAAGTCAAGAAAGACGGTTTCTTACACTTTTTGCTGCAAAATTTCTTCCCCGCCAGGGCGGAAAACATTTTACGCCGGATTTCCGAGCACGCAATGTCTTTTTTTCACAAGAGCTCCCAGATTTACGGCTGCATTTTATGATCTTATGAGTTCGTAATGGGACTCGAGAAAAGTACAAGTGCGATACGTGAAGAGTTAAGAAATAGCATGATTTTGTTTCAAAAAAGAATCTGCCGTCTCATCATCATCCAGTATAAGTAGATCTAACCAGTATGCGGTCGGACCCATATCATACATAGAAATTTTTGTTACTACGCATCAGGCTTTAATTTTGTTTCATAATTAGAATATTAATACTCGAGTCAAAACTTTAAAACAAATTTGTGGAATTTTAAAAAGTCGAGTCTGAATTGTAGAGAATAAAGTGAACAAAATTAAAACTCGTAGTAATATATATTTTATCCCGATGTACTATACTTTTTATCACTTGACCAGCTGCTACTGAGTCAAAATATCAAACAAGAAACTTGTTGCTCAATAGCAGATGTAATAACAGGGTGTATGGAACCAAGCCACGCATGATCAAGAAACAACATTGCCATCCAGATGCAACGATATGAAAATTGGCCGCGCCTGAATTTCGTTACATGATACTAAGGGAAGATTCTTGAATATATAGGGAGATCCCATGCACAAACCCAGCTAGGTTTGTAAGAAATCGATACGCAACCCACCTGCCACCTGCTGGCAGCTATCACATCCAGCTTCTACAGGCCAGGGCGCAATGAAAAAGTAAAAGGAAAAATCTCTTTCCTGGGACTAGCGACTTTTTTCTTTTTATATCCTTTCCAATTTCAATTCCACGTTTAGATTTGGATATAGCCGGATTGCCTTGTAACTGAAAAAAAAATAAAGAGAGATAATTAAATGAATGTGAGTTAAAATAAAACTTAATTAAAACGAATAAAGTGGGTATTTTATTATTTATTGTTTGAAGCTTCAACGAATGAAAGATGAAAATTCCGAGCTGAGGAAAAGTTTGTTCCTTTGTTGGAGAAAGGATATAAAACACTGTGAGAAATTACAGTAAACGAAACAACGCCGCGACCGGAAAACAAACAGTCAATTTTCGATGTTGCCGAGTCGACAGCATTTTAACACCCAAAAGATGAATTCTCATGGACTATTGTATCAAATGCATCTGCTCGCGCAAAAGGTTCAAACTTGTTCAATCGAACCTCACGTACGTTTGACGTTAACTCTTTCATTGAATTATAAGTTCAATTCGGCATCGCTATTCGAACGAATTTCAAAGAGAAAATCTTTCTAGTTTTGTTTAAACAAATCAACAGTTACAAATTCAATTCAAATTTTAATAGAAAGAAACATTTTTTTCAAATCATTTTCTTTGATCTAAATAGAAACATCTAAGATGAAACTGAATCTAAAAGCGAACATACGTCATATTTACTTCGACCATCGACACTTTTTATCACCCATTTTAAAATCACCCTCTTGAGCAATTTCAATAAGACAAAGTTAAAGATTAAATTTCTCAAATAACAAATAAAAGATTTAAACGGGATTGTCTGATGGAGCAATGCATTTTGCTCATAACAAGTTTAGTTGATAAACATTGTTCGAACTTCAATTGGATTACTGAACTTTTTTATTTATGATTTGTGACGTTGCCAGAATCAGTATTGCATCTGATCGAATTCTGGATTTGATTTCTCGTATAACGATCCTTTATACTAGAGATGTCTTGCGCAGATTAGAAATCGCGTCGTAACACAGTGTTGCATATTTTGGGATTACAATCGTTAAGCCCGTATAAATGAAGTTAGAATTTAGCAACATGTATTTCTAATCAAATAGTGTAATTTAAATTTTCAACTTCAACAAGGATTGAATTTCTAGTCTAATCACATAGCTTTCGAATTCAAATGTTCTTGTATATTCAAAAATCCAAAACTACTTTTAAACTAAAAAATCTCCAAGTCTGACATTTGATAGTCTAACATGAGTGAATGTACCCAATATTCAATTACAAATTCTCATTTATTACTACATGAAACAATTTCGAGATTCAAAGAGCGTTCAAACAATATGAAATATATAATCAGAATCTTTTTGCAGACGTTAAATTAGTTTCGAAACGTAAGATGAGACTAGAAAATGTGATGTGTTTTCATACGTGTATGTTTTGAACAATTTCATAGTCAAGGAAATTCTTTTCCATTATTCGCACTGCAAAATCGAACAAACGATGGAAAGTTGCATTTAAATTAAAGAATAAGCATAGTTTTCATATCAATATTGCGATGAGAGATTCTTTCGTGAAAACATATCTTTCACTCAATTGATCAAGATAATTAGATTTGAAACGTATCAATATTAAAACAAATGTTTAAGATGAGACCGACAAATGTGCATATAATCAACTAAGATTGTTGTTATTATATTGCACAAACCAAATTCTAATTTCATCTCTCTCAATTACGGGAAACTATTTCGCATCATTGTAACTCGCTTGCAGCACATCTACAGAAATGGCATCATTCCCTTTGATGACATATTATTAGATAACATATTTCCATTATATAAGCAACACGTTCATGCATATTATATATTACACACGGATGAATGTCACAAGTACCAAAAAAGTAATTTGGCATAATTTTATTTCTCCGTTTTAGCTCTAAAATGTTACTTAACAATTACATGAAATAGTTAATACTATCCAAATAGTTGTAAAACGAAATAGAACGGGAACTGAAAATCACACTATTCAAAATTGATGGACCAAATGAATGGTCCTTTGTTAATGTTACATTTTAATGGACATATAATTACATAAATTGTTGAACGACATTACATGTTACAATAAATACCGCATATAAAAAAGATGATACAAAAGTAGTTGCTTAACATTGAACAATATTCTGTCGACCATTACAGCACTTAAACAAAGCTCGAGATCCCAAACAGGTTAACACAATTTTGGATTTCACTTGGTACTTCGTGAGGCCCTTTGGTCAAAAGTGGGAGCGCAATATCCGAGGCGAACTCATGTAAATCTTTGGCCAAAATCACGTCAGTTGAGAAGATACGAAACTTGTAGTTACGTAGCGTTGCAACCGCACAGATATTGATCGTGCGGGTCACGCAACAGGCTGCCCCTGTCAGGTAGTCCTCCGTCCTATCATTGAAAAAGAACAGAAAAAAAAGAGGCTCACCGATTATATTTCGGACTAAGCGAGGCGCTACGATTACGTTCTTTTTAATCTCGCCTAATTAATAACATTCAATTCAATTAGGTCAATTGGATTTCGTGTCCGAGATCATGACAATTGCTTAACAAACGAACTCAAAAAGCGAGCAGTAGCCGAGTGCCGCTTTTTCAACCGCTGCTCGGAACTCGGGCGCTTTTCCAATACAATAATTGCAATTCGAACGAAATGGATGTCTTAATTGGCAGCCCCGTTTTATTGTTCATTATTGTTTTACACGACTGAAACCTGATACCTCAATTAGCACCCGTAAAATCGATCGTCCTAATTGAACTAATTACGCGAGAACATTCATTTCAACCTTGGGAGTTCAACTTTCAACATTTCTTTATGCCAATTGTAAACGTTCAACTCTATCCTGATTCTGTCATTTCCCTTAAAATAAACAAAATTTGACATTATCAAATGAAAAAATAAATTGTATATCGTTTCCTTTGATGAAACAACAAAATATATAAAAAGTTAATACTATTTAGCTAAGTTTTTGTCAAAAAGTTTGAATAAATTGGTGGGTGTCATCTGCAGTCCAGTGTTTGAGCGGGCATTGCACCTTCCCGTTAAAAATTGCCGCGGTATCGGAAAAGGAACTGAGGAGAATATAGTCAATGTTTGGATCAGACTCTAAGCTCTTCAACGCCGTCTGGATGTTTGGCTCCTCGACGGCTGTAACCTGGGCCTTGAACCTGAAACGAGTTTATGCTAGACTAGTTCCACAACACGAATACAAAATGCAAATTACCTTTGTACAAGATCGTCGATCTTTCTAGACATCAGTTGGTTGCTTTTCAGGTACATTATTTTGAGTCTCGAGTTATTAGCAACGTTACACGAGGTGACAATGTGCGCGAGCTGCAACAGGGTCAGTGATTCCGGCTCACCGTCCATGTAAATTATTACCCTTTCTGGTTTTAAATATAGTCTCCTAGAAAATAAGAAAAAAAATAGATCGAAGAAAAAAAATGAGAAAAAAAGAATTCAAAGGATTATATTCAGCAAGAGATTAAATTTAAATTAAAATATTTGTTCGTAACTACAGAGTTACTAGTGCAGTTGTTGATTAAGTTTACCTTAATTCGCACATGGTATTATGATAGAGATGATAATTTTTGCAGTCGTGACTAAAGTTTTGATATTTAGCCATGATTACTCTCCATGGGATTTCATCCGGGTTGAACACTATTCGAGATGGAATCAAATTCTCGAGTCTCGTTTTAGCTCTAGCCATTTCAACGGTATCGTCGCTCTCTAAAGTCACCAATGCTTTGTAACAGCTGAAATATGATCAGTCGATATAAATTTAATAGTGTCTTAAATTATATATTAAATTATAAGGGCGAATATAGTTGAACGAAATTGCACTCTAAAACACTGCCCTGTACATTTGTCGGCCAAAAATTTTCATGCAAATGTTTTGACCAGCTTATCGCATGCAAATTTATTTGCCTACTAATTTACAATTCCATCGTGTACACGTATGTAAACATATTTCTATGACTCCATTCGAGATGAATTGCGCCACATTATCTTTATAGAAATTTGATGTTTTATACATAGTTTCTTAGCAAAGCTTATGCAAACATCTGGGCTTGCCAGCAACACCGAAACTCAACCTGAGACATCACAGCTCCAACGCCCTCGTCAAAACTCAAAGCTGGCGACGTGTAATTTGGATTACTCCACTTTAAAACTATGTAAATCCCTACACAGAACTTCAGTCCGGAAATTCTGTACAAAACGACTCTATTGAATTCGAACAAAAAATAATTAAAAATAAAAAAACAGAAAACTGGTCAAATTTTAATCCCAAATCCGAGCTCTGAATACAAAAATTTTTATTTGACATTTTGAACATGGTGACTTTTCAACAGTTGCAAATTTGATATTTAAATTCAGTTTCAAGTTTAGGATCCTTGAGATTCGTTGAACCAATCACAAGATCGGTGTCGTTATCACGTTTGATCTTATTGGTCTTTGAGGTGGACCGTAACTTGGACATTTGTAATCGAATTGCTGTGAAACTGAAACGTCACCTCTGACCTGCATGCCAAATTGTCGTCATAAAACAAAAGTTTTCGAAATCCGTGACTTTTATACGGCCATCGTAAAAGCAGAAAGTATCATTTTGTTCGTATTTACAAGCTCCTTCTTTTTATTCCATCGCCCCTCGCGGCAGTTTAATGTAAAAAAAAGAGAAAAAGAAGAAACTAAAGAATGGCAACTTTCGACAAAGTGCAAACAGACGGACCCCTTTTTGTCCCGCGCATTAATTAAATAAAGTTGTGTGCAGATAACTGCAATTTAAACAATTGATCGCGCGCCACATTGTTCCTCCCTTTTCTCTCGCGTTAACCTAGTTGTAGGCTTTTCTAAACCCGTTAAAAAATTTTCCTTCGCCGTCGGGGTTGCACAGACGCGACTTCAATTATAAATACGATCGTTGAAAAGATCCAAAGATTTCAACTTCGCGCGAAGTGAAACATGGTTTGAAATGCCTCTTGACAACTCAATTTCAAATTTATAATGAACTAAAAGTATCAAGACATTTTTCGATTTCATTCTTGTTTTTTTTTTTTTTTTTTTTTTTTGTATATAACATGTTATTATTCAATGCCAAAACTTGGGCATTTACTTTTTGTCGTCCAGATCCAGTCAGTTTATAATATAAAAATGTGCAAACCAAGAATATGCACCTACCTTCGATTATTCTGCGGATAAGAGCCGAACTTCACAGAGGGAAATTCTTTTGACACGGCAGTGAGCGCGTCGGCAAAGGATGCCTCGGATGCATCCAAGTATAATTCCATAGTTTGAAAACTGTTGCCGACGCCGAATAGTTTCTAAACCAAAAATAGTCGTCAAGACGAGAAGAAAGACAATGTGTGTCGTGTGTGTAACAAAAAAAAATGTTTTAATTACCGTACAAAGGCTTCCGAAGGACACGCGCAAAAAATGCGGCGAGCCCGGAAATACGAACACGTTTTTAATTTGCACGCAAGGGTAATTCAGCCTTTCACCGGTTTTTTCGTTGATGCCAAAATGTAGTTGCGAGTTTCGAGGGATCTGTAAATAAGAATTCGGATTACTAATTGACGAGAGAAAAAAAAACAGCGAATTCGTGAGATGACGTTTTACACACTGACCTAGATTAACGACTTCTGGGTCATGCAGATTCCAGATTTAACAAGCAATTAAATTTGTTTAAACAAAAAATATAGAAAGAGAGAAAATAAAAAAAAAAGTTGTATGTGCTGTTTACCAAGGCCATTTTAAAATCGGGCGAAGCCCTGTCTGTGACACGGAATTTGTTCTGTATGATGTCGACTAACTGTGCGTTGTGCTTCAATCTCTCGTCAAAAGCTTTGGCGAGACCTGAAACAAACCCAGCTTCGTTAAGCAGCTACGAAATTAATTAACGTAAAAATGCTTTGGCAATAATTAAGCAGTTGATTGAATGCAGAACTGATTGATTTCACGACAAAGGCTGCGCAGAATGCGGCTGTTTTGGCAAGAGACAAAAAATTGTTCATTCCCGAGAGAGAATTAGAAAGTTTATTTATTCAAATTATGGTAAATCCAAACTCTGTTTTGGACATCGGCTTGGCTTGAAATGTAAATGTAATCAGATCAGAATAAATTAACTTTGATTAAGTGCAATAGATACCGCTCAAAATTGTACTCTCACATGACAATGTAGGCAAGATTAATTTTGAATTACGTTTACGATAAAGTGGTGATATTTATTGATTGACTAGTTAGCACAATTGTGCTGCAATTAACGTTCATAAATTTGATGTTCATCACAAAATAATTATTATGTCAAACCGACCATGACTATTATATTTTCCGGATGTAACCATTCTGTCAACTAAATTTAAGTCGAACTTGAAAAAAACTATATATACATAACTATAATAAATCTGATGTCACTTTTTTCAGATTACATTAAATGAAAAGAAAGGTAGTCCTTGAACCAACTTTGACAATTAAAAGTCTGCTAAATTAGAAAATTTCAGCTATCTTATCTCAAAAGTTGAAACAATGATTATAACAACTTTATATAGTTTACGAAAATGAATCAAAAAGTTTGTCAAGTTTTATCCAAACATGACATTGGGCTGTGAGATATATTATTTTTGATATGAATTCAGCCGGGCAAGAAGTGACGCAATTTTCATGGTCGGCACCATGACGAAAAAGTGTTCACGCAATCACAGCATGGTCGCGGGAATAAAAGTATTCGTCAGTTCTTTTTGCTGTCATAATTTTTTTTGTGTCTCTCAAAAATAAATCCAATTATCGCTTGAAAATGACTGTCACCTTCAAATGTAACATCGTCGTGTGTCGGCCCTATTCCACCTGACGTTATGACATGGTCAAAATTGTTTGAATAGTATCTCACTTCGTTCGCTATTGAATCAACGTTGTCTTCAATAACAGACATCTAAAATAATCAAAAGTTAATTAACGAAAATTTTATGTAGGTCAAATTGAACAAAATGTTATTAAATGTAGACCTTTAAGATTACAAATTGTATTAAAAAGTGGTATAAAAATAATTGTTGAATGATTCACTGTCAGTGACTAACTTTTTTAACCGCAACTCCACACTGGTACAACAACTTGCATATGTAATGGGAATTCAAATCGCTGACCCGCGAATTCAATATCTCATTGCCAATAACTGAAACAAAATAAATCAACGGTTATCGAACCCGGGGATAGAACAAAAAAAGAAAAAAACCACAGAACGGAAAATCAAATTTCAAAATTATTTTACCAATAATCCCAGCGGTTTTGCGCTTAATAGCACTGCTATAAAACCGTTGCATGGCTCGGAAATTCATCTCTTTAATAAATTTTGCACTCAGAATCAAAGAATGCAAGAGCATCTCGAGGACAATGAAATCTCAAACTTTTTTCACACTGATTTGTCTTAAACTGTCAATTTAACTCTTTATTATTGACAACCAATCTCATATCTTATTTTCCATTTGACAAACCTAAAAAAAAAGCAACAAGACGTATGGTCCAGATTATATCTGACATTTAAGATATAATATCAACATTTTATTAAAAACCATGTAAAATTCTATCTATTTAAAAATTGATAACATAACAAAGCAGTTTTCATTGCATCATTCATTATTGACATAACGAGAAGGTTATGTTTATTTTTCTCTTATTGTTAAAAATGTGATCAACAAAACTTACCTGACATTTGTGTTTTTTAACCTGTGGAACTTAGGAGTCATGACAAAATAACTTACAAACAATCACAAAAACGATCGCATGTTTTTAAAGACGAAACGAGACCCACTCGAATTTTGTAAACCAGTCACACATTCTAGTGAGAAAAACAATCTGAGAAACAGACCGTCGGCTGCAAAGCACGTTCACTTTCTATGTTTACCTTCGCCCATCAGATGCTCGGAGCGAGGTTAGGTTGGGTCAGGATTGGTCGATTGTTGTTCACAACGCGCTCTAAAAAGTGAGAAACCGAATACCCCGTGTAATTTAAGATAAAAAAGGCAATTGTAACAGGTGATAAGATTCGTTTGTTTCACTAATTAGAAATCGAAATCAATAATAAATTAATTTAATATATAAGATCTAAAATTGTATGTCAGAAAAAAAGGTGGGTTCGCGAAAAGTATGGTTATGTCAACAAGAGTGCTCTGCAATACGATCAGCAATCCAAAAACGTTGTACAAATATTTATTGCGTGAATGTCGCAAGTTACCGAAAGGTGCGAATGAATATTACAAGCATTCCGTGAAGCAGGTGAGTATTGATTTTTGTACGGTGTGATTTACTTATTCAACAAGAAGTGTTGTCATTAAAACATGCACTTGTCTCTACCCTCCACCTGTCAAATTATTAGACGACAATTGTCAATGCTAAACGATGAATTAAAGATTAGCAAACGATGTAACAAAAATTGAGATCTAGAAGTGGATTTAAAATTAAAGGAAAGAAGTCTTTAGAATGATTTTGTCTTTCAGATTCACTGTTCTTTTCACTTGAAAAATTATGCATGATAACAAATGCTTTTCAAAATTAAAAAAACTATGCGACGAAAAAAAAAGAAAAATGTGCATGCCTATTCAGCCACATTTATCAAAGTAGATTGTATTAACTGCGTATAATATTTCCCAAGCTATTATTCCCTTGTGTAAAAAGAGACACATGAAATGAAGTGTATAAATCTTGCAAAAGTGTTATACTGAAGTATGATTACAATACACGTGTTTCATATATATGGCCAGGGCGCTGGGTCCCGGTGTATCTTACGCGAGTTAATTCGCTTTGCAGTATTAATTTAAGACGTTATTAATTATAATTTATGAACGTCGTTTCGGGGCGCGATGCATTGTTGAAATAACTAATTACCAAACACAACATGGAACGGCTGTTTCGCTACTTGAGCTGATCCTTTTTTAAACGAACGATGTATTTTGCATCGACGCTGATATTAAAAGCAGTCCAGCTGAAACTGCCTTCAAATGAAAATAAAACACACAAATAAATAATAATTTGTTATGAGATATTAATTGAAACACATCAATTCTTGGATCCTTGCCAACATTGAGATTTTAACAGAAACCTATATTTCTTTTCACCAACTTTGAAACGTCATCTTAATAAATAATCTGATTATTAAAACAATTGTTTGATATTCAATTTGATCCATTTTAAACAATTTAAATTAAAAGTCAAGTTGAATCAATTGGATAATAAACAGAACTCGCCAAGCAGAAATTGAACGTTTAAGAATTAAAATAAACATTTTATTTGTATTAAAATAAAAGCCCAGAACATTTATACAACAGTAAAAAAAAAAGTTAGTTTTATCACTGGCCTGAAGGGATGCACTCGATTTTATAGTGGGTTAATTCAAATGAGGTTTAAACATGCATGCCGGTGTACAATGCTCCGGTGAAGTCATAAAAAAAGTAGGAGTAAAAAAGAAAGAAGACAGGTCACAGCGCACCCCTGCTCAGAAAAAAGACGAAGGATGCGAAATTACAACTTATCATTTCTTGCACCAAGATAGTGGATATTAATTCACCCGCCGACGGCGCATGATAAACAACTGCGAATCGTATCAGAGCAGGCCCAAAACCACTTTATAAACTCGATCTCACACAGATTGGCGCGCGCTCGGATTTATTGCCATACAAAAAGAAATCTAAACATTATTTTATTTTATTTTTTTTTTTTTTCATTTCAAGCACAGATATATATGTCAGCTCTTATTTATGACGATGAAAAATTTTCGCTGTTAAACGTTGAACTTTGTTGCGTTTCAAGTTTGATATAATTCATCTTAGACGTTTGATATATCCATCTAAAATAATGCAACTAAATGAGGCTTCAATTTTCAGAAATGAAAATTAAAAACTTCATCTGAAACGCGAGGAATAATTTAAAATTTTCAATTCTTAATAAGTGATCGGACAAATTAAATTGTGGATTTCATTATTTTCTGTTGACAGAGTTTCAAGCAGCATATCAATGAGACTGATCCGAAAAGAATTAAACAGATAATGGAGAAAGCATTAAGCGACGCGCAATGGATTATGCAAAAGGTAATTCATCAGCTGGTTATTTTCGACATCGCATTAGCAATGATTAAGAACTCAAATAAACAATCATAGCATTTGAACATTTTTTAATTATTTACTTGACCTGTTTACTCGTTTCTAATCAATATAGCCAGCCAACAAAACGAGTGTACTAAAAATTCACAATAATTATATAAACAAAACAATTAAACAAATGAAGTTTAACTTAGTTTTAAATTCCTAAACATAAACTCATCAATCCATTTTTAAATACGAAGATGAAAAAATGTAATCACGATGGACAGATTTCTAAAACAATTGTGATAGTTTTGAAAATCAAATGATTAGCTGAATTAACTTGTACTTAATTATGGATTCCTAAACATAAACTCATCAATGCATTTTTCAGTACCAAGTTGACAAAAAGTAACGACGATGGGTGAATTTCGAATAGCCGTCCGAGAGGACTTTACACAGGGCAGCTCGACAAAATTCTTCCAAGCTGCAACGATCCTACTGACTAGCCCTCACACGATCAATCGTCGCATTGCCGTTTGCTCGGAACTCTACCTGGTCCAACTCAACTGTCCAGTCTTCGAGGCACTCGACCATTGCATCTCTGACCTTTTCCTGGCACCAGACCAGGACTTTGTAACTTTGCAAAACTTGTTGCGCGTCTCACAAGTTGGTTTGCCTGTTTCGGAGCTGCCTGATGATCAATCTTACCTGCGAATCGCAAAGCTCTTGCCACGTGACAAAAATAAGTTTGCCATGACAATGGAGATGGCAATCATCGATCGAGTGGAGAACCGACTGATTTACTGTCACAAGGCCTTGGAGAAGGACAAACGATCACTGGGCTTGAACTTTGTCTATAGTTTGAACTGGGATGGTTTAGGATTGAGTCTTCAGGTGGAACCGGATTCAAACTCCGACTGGTTGGAAAAGCAATTATTTCCAAAATTTGTCAAGTGGATGACTAACGAGGTCTCAAATTCTTTTGTCAACGGCAGTCTCAATTTGGTGGAGGTAGAAAAGTATACTGTCAGATATGATGAGTTGAAGAAAAAATATGGAACTGAGATGGTCAAAATTTGGCCGGAGAATACAGACCCTTTGAAATTTGTCTACGAGGATGTGGCAATTGCGACTTATTTGTTGCTACTCTGGGAGGAAGAAAGAAATAGCAAAGGGCAAACAAAGTTGCAAAGTTTTGTTGATATCGGTTGTGGCAACGGGTTGTTGGTTCACATTCTAACTTCTGAGGGTCATTCTGGGTTGGGAATTGATCTGAGACCAAGAAAGATCTGGAATATGTACCCCAGCAATACAAAGCTTGAGGCAAGTTATAAAAAGCTTGAATAAAAAAACTCAATTATGCGAAGAAAATTAAAAAAAAAAAAACTCTTCGTGAAGCATAAAAAAGGTGTGCGGTACAGTCAGAGACACGTTAAAATTATTGCAATTCATTGTGGGTTGTAATTTGATATCATAAATTCGTTAGCAGGCTCATTTAATGTTTAACCACAGTAGCAGCCTAGTTTGATAGACATCCGTCAGCAAAATTTTCGGTTGGTTATTTATAATTACGTTTCATGTTTACAAATTCGCTCCACATCCGTTAATTTATTAAAGCTTATTGCAAGGCTTTATGATTCGCTAATCGAATGTACACACATCGCCTGGTAAACTCTTTTATCACTAGTTCAGTACACCTTTTGAAAATATTGAAATAATCAAATAAACTGGTTACACGTTGTAAATAAAAAAATTTTTTTTAACCATTTTAACTGTTTTCTTTTATTTAATTTTAGGTACGCACAATCATCCCATCATCATCGAACCTTTTCCCAGACACTGACTGGCTCATAGGAAACCATTCGGACGAGATGACTCCGTGGATCCCGGTGATAGCAGCACGCAGCTCGTACAAATGTAGATTTTTTCTTCTGCCCTGCTGTGCGTACGAATTCGATGGTACCAAATACCAGAGGAACGACTCTTCTAGGAGCCAGTACCACGAATACATGAGCTACGTTCTCTCCATAAGTGAGTCTTGTGGATTCCAAACTCAGGTGGACAAGCTCAGGATCCCTTCTACCAAACGAACCTGTTTTGTTGGTTCCAACAGAACTTATTCAGAGGAGAAACATGAAAAGGTCGAGAGTGAAATCCAAAAGATCATTCATAGAAGATCAACTGGAACCAAAACCGAAGCCTGGTCATCAGATTTCAAACCCAGAGATGTGGTAGAAAAAGTCAGAAACTGTACGAAAATTGATAGGGCGTTGGTTGATGATATTATCAAAGTGATTTCCGAGAAGCTTCTAGAGGAAAGTCATCTGGTGGATTTTCAAGATAAAAGTTGGAACCAGGGAAGGAGCTTGGAAATTAAAGATGCTGTTGAGTTGTTAACAGTTGACCAATTGAAACAACTGAAAAAGGAATGTGGCGGGTTACAAACATTGCTGAAGAACAATGGGCATATCTTCAAGGTTGTAGAAGGGAAGGTACGGTTGAAAAACTATTTGGAAGGTGAACCACCCAGTGTTGGAAGTAAAAGAAAGAAGATGACAGTGGTCAGAAAAGTGAAACCGTGCTGGTTCTATGAAAATCATCCAGATGGGTGCCCTCTTGGGGACGAAGATTGTAATTTCAGGCACAACGAGAAGTGACTGAGACGAAATTTTCTGTACTTAATGATTGCAATAAAACTAGAATAAGTTGAATGCAGTTGTCAATGTGGATTGCGGGATATGAATATTTAGGTTTTGGGGCAGAGACTAAATGTAAATGAATGTTGGATTTGCATCAACAAATGAATAAACTGGTACACTGATTTACAAGCGCATCAGATTTGTCGATTAATTGAACATCGATCGGATGAATCATTAAAATCTGTCTGCAAAATTATCGGTATCCACTTTCTCATGTTCTAACGTTTTGCCAAGTTATGATTTACTTAGCTCATACAAGAAAGCTCAATTAGATCTGTTTCGTATATTGTGTGAGCGACTGCATATGAATAATGAATATTAGATTCTGTTATTCCAAATGCATCAACTATGTTTTCCTATTGAAATATAAATGTACTATCGAGTCATTCAGCCCCTCGACATGAATATGAAACGTTATTTGCTCGCGATTTCGTCAGTATCATCCTTGAGCGGAAATAGCTTTTTTTGAGTAAATAAATAGTCTTAACTTCTGACTGAGAAAAATAATGAAACAGTGATATGTGGCGCACGCGAACGCTTACACATAAGCAAATAGCGCTGTTTTGCGCCGTGAGAAAAATACAAGGTGCACCTGCCAGCTTCAAATTAATTCATCACCGAAGCTCTATCTAGGACTGACGATTAAGCGTGTTTTTCCAATTTACATTTTCGGTAACTTAATACCCGGACATTTCGTTAAGCAATTCAATTGGATTATTGCATGCTTGATTATACGTTATCAAGAGCGCTGATTACATTGTTCACATATCACGCATGATAATCACCTGTATCACCGCGCTGGTTATCATTGCAGTTAAAGAAATTTCCGTGAGCCCGAAACGATGATTGAAGTTTGCGGCCAACCTCTATTTAGTCTTTCCAACCCTGCATATATTTGCTACTGTACAATTTTCGCGACTAAAAACTTGACCGACTTCTGGTTAATCGAAAAAGTCCATCGATATTGTTTTCGTGATTTCAAATTCAATGGAAAACTTTTTGCCGATTTACAGCCGGTGATAAAACGAACTCACCGAGAACAAGACTTGGCAAGTTTAATTTTTTAAAATGCTTCTCTTTGTGTATGTCCGTTTTTTTTCACTTGCTGTTGTTGAGGATAATGAAATATTCAGGCGAAATTCTTTGTTCGTGTGACTTTGTTATTAGGTCCGATGAAATTTTACAACGAAAAAACAAAGCCGATTTCAACGTTTTTATTTAAATTCACTCAGAGTTAATGACTAATAATTAATTAAGCAGATGATTTATAAATAAATTCGTTTTGTTGTCGTTGTTTGTTTTTTCATTTAGAATTGTATTTTTAGTTTTAATAAAAAATTCAACGGGCTGATGTTTTTTTCAGCTTGATTATTTTTCATCTCTCTAATTGGATGACGGATTGTTTTATACTGAAAAAAATTTGCCATGAATAACCTTTGTTGCTTGCCTGATGTGATAATCATGTAGTAGATGGATTTAACCCTTGACGCCAGAGAAACTCATACTTGATTGTAAACAATTTTGCGACCTAATTAAAAATTACCAAAAATTAAAAATTATTTATTTAGTTCAACATGTTGAATCAAAGTAGGACAATCGATGCGAATGCAAAAATGGATCGAGTCATTTTAATTGAGAATTGCAAAAATAGGACTTGAATGTGAAAATATCACGAGATGAAACGAAAGAAATACACGGTACACTAATTGGATACTGATGACGTGTTGGTGCAAAGCTCTGACATGCTTTCGACAGGATTCCCTCTCAAGAGAGACCTACGATCCATTGTTAGCCACACATTGTCTTACACTTAACATCTCAAACTTAAAATCATGAACAATGCTCAGTCTGGGCTTTAACAAACTTTAATTAAAATCAAGCCCGTAATTAAAATTAACGCTTGCTAATTTAATTATTTACTCAAAGGAGACATCCATAATTCATTTGCCGACTCCCAACATCTCTTTTTATCGAAAGCAAGATTTTGTCTCAATTTGTTGAAACTATCAAATCCGTTGTTTGTTAGTTTTATGTTTAATTTTAATTTTTTGTTTAGAAAACTCAGGATCTAATTATAAATTAAATTTTCTCATAATTCGTTTACAACATTTCAGCTTTCATTAAACCGTGTTTGAATGTTGAAATATGTCAGTGGCCAACTGTAATAATAAACTGCGTCGAGAATTCATACCATCATTTTATAAATTCGTGTTAAATGTCCGTTTAAATTCTGATTTCACTTGAATGCTAGTTATTATTAGTTATCAGCATCCCAAAAATTCCGGATGATTGACAAAATGCAGAAATCTCGGCCATTCGAAGTTAACTGAATTACTCAAACTGGCGTGTTACATTGGTTGAACTTTTGTTAGACACGATCAATCAAAATTTGTTTATATATTGTAATACGTTAAGAAACGTATTCGTGGTTTGAGTATAGAAAAGCAATTATTCAATGTTCAAAAGAATATAGAGTTGAAGTATTTTTTTTAAATTTTGCATATTTCAAATTGATAGAATTTCAATTTAATTGTCTAGACTAACGTTTAATCAAATTTTACTAATACACCAAATTTTACTTTGTCTAATCTTGTTAAATTATTATAGTTTTTTGATTATATATAATAATAATATCATCTCTCTAAAGTAGATTATTATTCATATTTAACAGTGCTATTATTATTAACATTCAAAAGTACTAATGTTTTTATTTCATTTGTCTATCGAGTCATAATTTTCATAATTATTTTATGATTTATGCTTCATAAATAAAATTGTTCAAAAACCTGATTTTTTTATTAACAAGAAATACATTGTTTAACAATAGCGAACCAGACTTACTTGCATGGTAGTAGGGTTTGACGTCATGACGTGACAGATGTGACAGCAAACTTTGGGCGGGAAACCACTCGCGACTCACCGAGATACGCACTATTTAAATAAACGCAAAAAGACACAAGAGGTTAACAATTGGCATTCCGGGCCAGCGACAGCGACATTTTTGACGAAAAAAAAACAACACTCGCGACGCGATTAACCTTGCAAAGATAAGCTCGGTCAAAAAGGACGCGATGTAAATTTGTTGCGAACATCACTATAACGGGTTGATGGCACACGACATGACATGAAATGGAGATTTTGAAACCGAGAGAGAAGATGTCGCTAGTGTCTATACGATTCGCGTAGAAACTAGCGCCAACAAACGACCTAATCCACCGCCTCCTCCTTTGTACCGTTCTGCACAAAATGGCGCCGCCGGCGAACTGGCGCTGCGCGTACTGCGGAGGCGCATGCGCACTGCGACTGCTACATTGATCTAGCGATCACACGCGCATGCTCTTTGAGGATCACGCGAGAATTCAAATTAATTTTACATTTTATTTAATAAAAATTACGTTATTCAAATTAAAAATTAAATACTTAATATATTTTTTAATTAATTATATTCAATTTATGAAAATTGTTTATTAATAATAATTAAAATATTGATAGGGAGTCAATAAAATTTAAAATAAGTGGTATAGGTTGACGTTTCATCAGGCATTAGGAAGTTAGGAATTACAACGTCGTGCAAAGATGTTCTACTTATGAGTTGCAATCGACATTCAAGTATGGAATGAAATTCAAAACTTTGCTGCGCCTCTAAGAGCTGTTTAATCGACGTTTCTAGGTGGCTCTAAATGTTGACATGGGAAAACGGATCTGCTATTACTAAGTGAATGAACGTAATGCTTGGATCAAACTATTTTTCAAAGTGCCAAATAACTCAAACTCTCGTAATTATTATAAAGTTAATTTGAAAGTTACATCCTTAATTTTCTTCAAACATTTTTATAACAAACAAATTTTGTTATCAAAAATGAGCAAAATTAATATTCACGAGGATCAACTTTTTATTTATTAATAATTCACACCCCTGCAAATGACCAATTAAAACACATTATTAAAATTATGTTTATCAGCAATCAAAATTTTTCTAGTGGCAATTTGTTGCAGGAACTATTTAGTTTGAGGCGTGTTTGGGTTTTTTAGCGTTTTCTGCCGTTTCCTAGCGCAAACATAGCAATATTTCAAAGCCTGAGAATCGAGTAGGTCGGTTTACTCGCGTGACAAATGTGAATTATGATTATCTTCTGGATATTATAGACACAGTGGCCGTGCGTGCGAATGACCAATGCAACCTGACGGAAAACGATCGAAGTGCAACGTTCTTGTCAACAGTGATCCTGCTCGAAATTGACAAATCATAGCAAAGATAAAGTGTTATTAAAGCTGTGGTGTAATTTTATCCAACATCTAACATGAATCGTAGCTTATAATTGTGCTATACTGATGTGTCCATTTGAAATAGATTATGCCCGCATAGCAAATCTGAGAAATGATAAAAATATTAAAGTCGTTTTTTTCCTCCAATATGGCATTGCAAAAAATATTATCCTTAGTAATAATTACACTGAGGCTTTATAAATTATGCTTCATGGTACTCCGGACGATGCAAGAGATGATAAATGTTTGATGAAGAACATTAGAATTAAATTTTCACTCCTCGTTTCAACAGGTCACCCCCAGAATCCCAAGGATATGAAACAAATTAATCATACAAACCTATTACTAAGAAAGTATACGGTTGCTCTAAAAATTTAAGGGTCCATATTTCATTTTCCATCTTGACTCTGAGACGTGGCCAAAAACATCTTGTACAACGGAGTGAAACACAAAATGTTTGTTACGATTTTTCAATAATATATTTTTATCAAAAATGAGTTCAGAAATTGTACATCAGACACGATTGGCACGCAATGTGTCGAAAATTGTTGCTGCGAAACGATAGGACTCTTTCCAGTGGTTATATAGTAGGGGCTCACGTGCGAGAGTCTGACTGAAATTCGAGAGTGGCCTGGAAAAGAGATAAAGGGAGGTAAATGATGACAATTTAGGAGCTTCGACGTGTTTCCGTCCAGACGGACATTAGAAGTATTTTTCGTTGCACAAGGAGTACATTAATGGGTCATGTATTGACTTTTTACGTGTATTCGCTATATTTGCTGAAACAGTGCGATATAAATAACCAAAAATCAAAAATTAAACAACAGAAATTATTAAAATGAAAAATCAGCACAGATATGGCTAATTAGCAAAACTTTATCATACAAAAAATTGATCTAAAATTATAATCAATATTAACTGAAATATATGATATCCTGAAGATTAAAGAGAAATTGTTAATCCGATATTCCAGTTTGATGTCATCAGCGTTTATGCTGGAAACTTTGGAATGAATGAGTTTTAACAACTATAATAAAACTGAAATACAATTTAGTTTTTAGACGAAAAAGAAAAAATTCAATTGGAGAAGGTGTCACGAAAAGAACAAAACGTCTTTGCATCACTCGTTTATGGTTCACTTGCGTCTACTGTACAACAATATTTGTCATATATACACAAATGCATTGGTTCGCAAGACTCTTGTATATTCTCAGTTTTCATTTGTGGAAAGGATATTCGTAGATGTGGTTACATAAATATATATAACGGAGAGAGGGTATGATAAAGATAGAGAAGAGACGAGAGCATGAGAGTTTTGCGTGATTTGATGCATTAGAAGCAGAGTTTTTGCGTACAAAAAATGTTTCGAATTACACAAATTGTCTTCGGTTCGATAATGAAATGAAATGAATTAATAAACACGATGACGACAGCGTAAAACCACTCAATTTGATCTTCTTCAACCTATTATCGTATCGTAAGATGACCCAGATTGAATTGAATATTATTTATATAGCGTGCCGATAATAGGCCAAAATTGATCGAAATACGATAAATCGCTAATTTGTACAGAATACGCTTTCATCGTCGATTCCATTTTCGCGTTAATTCAACCTAAATACCACACTTAAATGTCACGTCTTTACAGATACTTGGCTATCAATAGAAATGTTTATAAATTGAGTTGAATTTATGAAAAATATCGACCAGGCTTTCTTATATGAAAATCAAACAGTTCTTTTACATCGGTCATTTGAGAACGCGGTTTTATTAAAACGATTCTTATCATTATAATATGACCAGCAAGTGTATAAACAGGAGAAAAAAAATGATGACAAACTGTCAAGGGCTTTTGCGACAAAATTAATAGTGTCTGTTGCGTTAATTATAATTCGTTCTTATCAGGTAACGAAGTTAATCGCGACGAAGTGCGCGCGAATAATTTATAATTACATAACGGCGTTCCCGAAATGGGTCATCTACGATTTGAACGAATTTCGACTCGCCAAACTATTTTGTTTATCTTTCTTTATGTATCTGTGAGATAGCATCGGACTCACGAGCCGACGATTAGTCTTGCGGCGTAATAATTATTCGCTAACATATTGGGGCGTCGAAAAAACTGGCAAGACCTTTCGGGAGATCGTGACCCATCGTACAAAAGCGTCAAATTGATCAAACATAGTCGTTTCTTTTGAACAAAAAAATATTTTGATTAGCACTGCGCGACAATGAAAAGAAAGAAAGCGAGCTAATTACAGGGATCAATTAAAACTTTTTCTTTTCTCCACTCTGTCTCCTTTCCCTTTTATTTC
Source organism: Trissolcus brochymenae (assembly GCA_030523145.1). Taxonomy (NCBI): domain Eukaryota; kingdom Metazoa; phylum Arthropoda; class Insecta; order Hymenoptera; family Scelionidae; genus Trissolcus; species Trissolcus brochymenae. Next base: position 42,459 of record JAQQRF010000502.1, read on the forward strand.
TTTTTTTTTTTTTTTTTTTTTTTTTTTTTACGCACGACCTCTTTAATACTAAATTAGAATCGAAGATCTGCCAGACATCATATAAGCTACGGGAAGGCTTAACGATATATTATGCAAAAAAATATCGAACTGGTTTGCCGAATATGATTACACATCACCGTCAAATTCAAAGGTTGGAATGATACGTTTTCAATTTTATCCCTGTATTTATAACTCGTTTTATTTTTTTCATGCATTTTTTTTGGCACGAATCATGTATAACAGAGACAGAATGATGACATTTTTTCCCATTTGACAATTATTATTTGGCATTGGTTTTGAGTGAGCACTCTGGTCCATGTTACAAACCATTTGCAATCATAGGTGTATAAGAGAATAAATAGACGAGAAAAATTTAATTAAAAACTGGTACTTCAAAAAAATTCAGTTGCCTCTTTTATAAAGTTCTGAAAGGCTCTTTGAATTTTGATTAAAATTGTAACAAACTATTTCGAGCTACAAAAAATGTTTGAGAGAAACAGGAAAACGCGTTGAAAGAGAAATTTTTGTTCTCTTTTGGAAATGCTGCTTCTGTCAAATATTTATTGTATGATAAATTATTGCATTTCAGAAATTGGATCGGTTCCACAGTAATTCTAGAGCGAAAAATGTACAAATTATTTTCTAACGTTATTAGAGTTTGGTTCAAAGCGAATAAGAGATATCAAAAGTTTACTGTTTCGAATCGCAACATTGCTGCACGTTTTATACTCTCATGATTAATTAGAATGTTGGATTTACATTAGCAAAATGAAGTGATTGAAATATTAAAACCTACTCATAACAGAGATATTCGCGATCGAAATCATGAAATTTCATTTGTACTCTTCAATTTTTCTTTTCCCTACACTTTTCAATTTCATATAGAATGACTCTATCTGAACTAGCGGATACACATAGTAAAGATTTTTCTATACTTATTAATTGCTTGTAACAATGTTTTCAGTATATAAAAATTATTGTGCACTTGGACGAATTTTTTTGAAAAACTTGAAGTGCGCGTACGAAAAGAATTTAAAAAATTTTTCACAACTTTTAACTTCAACTAAAGTAATCGAAACTGCACAGCCATAATAAACAAAACCATCAACTAAATTCATTTTTACTTGTATAAAATAATTGCAATATCAGATAAAAAATTCAACTAAAACATCAAACTTGGTCACATCCGTACTTTCCTGTACATATAAATACATAGCATAAAAAATGACATCACGAAACTAAAAATATAAATTGAAAACCATGGAATAGTATCCTAAGAGATATAAATTTTATAATAAAAAATCAAACATTTCCTGCTTTAGGCTTTTACATATTTGCATCAATGTAAAAAGATTTTCAATTTATATTTTAGTTTTTTTCCGTACATTGTTTTCTGCTTTCAGTACATACATTAAAATGACTTTATATTTATATTATGAATATTATTTCATGATCTACGCATGTTTGAACAAATCTAAATTTTATTTCAAAAAACACTACTCGCATGCAAAGAAGATTTAGTTTATACAATTTGCATCCACATAGCTCCATTTCCTATCTAATATGTACACTTTTGCGTTTGGACGATTTACTGAGCTTAAAATCATTCAAACGATACACGTTTTATCAAAAATGCTAGACAAAAAAAAATATCGAAGTATTGAAAACGATGCATTTGCTTTGAGAATTATTAAAATAAAGTTGCTTTAAGAAAAGTAGAAATAAATATAATATTTTTGATAAAACTTGGATCGTTCTCTTGCACATTTACCTTGATAACAATAAATAATATTTTCAAATAACATAATATCCACGTTAATGCGCGAAAAGATGAGAAATGTCCGTAAATGACGTAATATCTTTGGTAATTGATTCGACGACATCGTAACAATAATATTTGGCAATCATGTTTTTTCTTACAACGAACAACTATCACGTCTCAATCTCTAATGTTTCTCAAAATAAAATAGTACGTTACAAATACAAAGTTCCAATAAGTACATTGAACCTTCTTGAAAGGTTCCCAACGAGTGGTATTGCAGAGGAATAACTGCTTCAACAGCGCAAGGAAAAAAAGTTGCACAAAGAGCGCGAGGAAAATAAATGTATCATTGCACTCAACGAAATGGCACCTACTCAATAGAATCAACTGAAATCAAATCATGCACTTTTTGTACAACTTGTCTCTGCTTTGTGAACTTTGACATTGAATATCGAAATGATACATATTTTTTTTACAAATGCCTACCAGTCTTCGCTCGGAGAGTATCTATTATATTCCGTTTGATAATTTGAAGGCAAGAGCTCGGACTCTTTTTGTTCATTTGGTTCGCGAGTATTTTGAGATTAATTGACGCGTGATTTAGCGTCAACATAGACTGGAGATTCCGTGAGTTAGACTCTTCTCAAGCACAATGTGAAATTCAGAGAGCGGTTCAAGAATTTCCATGAGGAATGTCAGAAGAGTTGAGTTTCGCAGAAAGGATTGGTCTTCGTACATCTCTGTCGTAGCACGAGTGTCACTCATCGGTCGCAACATTGCGTGCAAAAGTTGCTCTCTGAAATATAATTTAGTTGTAAAACACATTTATTTTACGAATTTCACGACGTATAAGCTTTTATTCAAAAGTGATCTACCTCGCAGCTAGACAGATGAACAGCTGAAATTTGCCGTCTTTTCCCAACGTTTGGCTAAATGTATTTATTTGATCAACCAAGTGGCAATAACATCGCAAAATTGTAAATCTTTGATTACTTTCAACTTGTGTTCGCCTCGTTCTGCACAATCTCTGTGAATAATCATCCATCTCCTCCAACAAGGACATTTCAAAATTCTCCTTCACTCTCACTAAAAATACCAAGTTCATGGGATCAATCACATTTAACAATACAAAATAGTTTCATTTTTCAAAGTAATTTGAAACAAAACGTCTGATAAAACAAACCTAAATAATCCCACACGTACAAATTTCGACCAAATATCCTCTGGTTTTTAAATCCAAATAAAAAAATTTGCTCGAGTGTGGGTACCAATCCACCTTCGCCACAAAGTAGAGCTGTCAATGAGCCATCCAAAACTTCCCTTCTGTAATGATACTTAACTATTGCATTCACAGCTTCACCTGTTGAGCAAAAAAGAGATTGACAGATAAACAAATTCCGAATTCATTAAATCAAATTTGTCCAGGTAAATATAAATGTTTGATCATGTACCTAGCATATGTTGAAGATCAATATGTGAAAAGGTGGGCCTCCGAGGAATGCTGGGCGACCTACATCTTGGTGGCGTAGAACACGTCTCGACTAGTTCCTCGCTATCAATGCTACGTGGTACGATAGCCCCGACCAACAATCTTTCTGTAGAACCATCATCAATGCCCCGACCGAGCCAACGGCCACACGGAAACTTGAACATGTGTCCCGTCACTTCATTACGAACCACAACGTGCTCAACCATCCACTTCGGAGACATGCCTGTATTATCATGGCCGATCCGCAGCGTTGATAAGACGCCAAGATTTTTATGCTGAAAATAAAGTCAACGTCAGGAGTTTAATTTACATTTTAAGAGTTATTCCTTTTATCACGCCCAGTCAATCTTGAAGCATTTTCATTGAATTTAAATTACAATTTTTAAAATTGGATCACATTATTCAAACACTGCTCACATATTCCGGAATCATGAGAAGCACTTATAGTTTAGAATATTGGTCAACTCTTACATGGAAAACAAATTCTAAAGCTCCCTTTGGAATTGGCACAGGATTCGTTTCGCAGAGAGTGCCGGAAATGGCAATCCAACTGTTGGCAGAAGTAGTCGCTGCGCTCGCTTTTCTGCTTGGAAATATAATCACTCTGTACGGCAGCTTTGTCATCGGATAATTATTCGTGAAACAAAAGTAATCCACCGCATTCAGAGTCAGCAGGTGATAAAGAAACTGTTCCTTTTCTTCTTCACAACGTAGAAATGCTGATCGTTTGTAAAGACTCCTGATAAAAAAAAAACCCAGAACAAAAGAGATATTCAATGATCAATTATTTCAGAAAAGCTGTAATTTAAACTTTAACAAAGTTAATATAAATTTAAGAATCACCTCAGCAAGCCAGTATTAGTCAACAGGGTTTTTAAATGCCTTGAAAGTAATTTCTTTTCCAGCGCCAGTCGAACCCAAGCTCGAGCATAGCCGATATGGGTTTTGATATCGGTCATGGCTTGGACGTTACGTATGTCAAAGATCAACGATTCGGGCAAAGGACGCAGGTGCTCCGGACCAATAGATTTCCGCTCGCTGAGAGATTTGTGTCTGTCAGATGTTCTCGTTGGTGAGACGTCGTTCTCTAGAGCCAAGTTCGACAGGTCTGATGGAACGAGATCAAAGGAAAGTCGTTAGCAATAATTAAAAAAGATCAATAAATACGTTCCGAGTATATGATTCTTTAAGTAAACACACACATTATTTTAGCGAAATGCGGGAGTTACCTACCAAAATGACAAAACGTGCAAAAAGCATGCCTATACTGATGCAAAAGTACATCCTAATGCATTGCCACGCATTCGTGCACCGTGTGGCCAGCATGCCTATGTTGCTCGTCCTAATCGCAGTTTAATCGGTGGTTTTAATTGAAACGAATTAAAAAAATCCAATCCATGCAAAATTAATATAGATCAATTGATTTGATCTGATTTATTTATCGCAGTCGTGCGTTTCAAATGATTGATTACAATTGATACAAATTGAAATTTCATAATGAATTTCTATTTTTTTTTTTTTTCACTTCAGAAAAAAAGGGTTAGTTAATAAATTCATGTTCACTCGTTTGTATTGGTTATTTGAGTATACATTCGCCGGCGAGCAAAGATTCACGGCTTACCATTGATATTGTCCTTGATGTACGACGCAATATCAGATATCTTTTTGCTTTTTAAAGTCGCTATCAAACGATCCGAAAATCGGTAAGATTTATTCGGGGGTTTTGGTTCTATGTACAAAATAAAACGGGTGATCAAACGCTTAATACAATATTCATATCTACTAATTTGAAAAAAAAAAAAAAAAAAAAAAAAAAAAAAAAAAAAAAAAAAAAAAAAAAAAAACAAAAAAAAAAAAAAAAAAAAAAAAAATAAAAACAAAACATCAAAAATCCAAGCAGGGCATCAACTAAGTAACACTGACACTTGAAAGATTTATAAATTTTTTACAACGTACAGTCCAGTCGCTTCCGAAGCACGCACCAAGCTAGCGCTGCTTGTCAAAATATTAACATTAGTGATCTCTTTTTTACAGTGAAGTTTAAATTTACAAATACCCAGCGTATTAATTAAAACTAATTATCTTTCAAAATCTAAGAAATCTAAATGAATTATTATTTATATCCTAGCTTTGAGATAATTGTTGCTAAAATTTTGTGCTTGTACCGATGTTTCTTGTGAGGGATAAAACGACTGATTAATGACTGATTAGTTAAGTTAAGACCGAAAAGTATTACCAGGTGAGAGATAATTTGCATCCAATGACTTGGTTGAGTTGTTGCATTCTTCCTGTTCCTGGTACATGACTAGGTGCGACCAGAGCGCACTTCTGCCTTGCTTGTTTTGCAGGCCATGACTCCAGACTCGTTCCAAAAGGTCACACAGACTCGCTACCAAAGTGTTTTCCTCGACATCTGATAACGATTCTCCTCCATGACCTAGTGCCACCGCTTCAGAACCCATTTTTTCCACCAACATTCGTTTCGTTTTTATTTTACAATCCTGAAAATTTGCATTGAAACATTAACTTGCTGTATAATTATTTAAAACTTGTAGAATTTTTCAAGTACCTTTAATAACGTCTCTACAAATGTCCAATTTGCTTGAGCTATCAAAGCAGGACTCATATCAGTTGATAATTTAGTCTGTGGTCGTGGCGATTGAGTTTCTTGCGGTACGCTTGGTTTGCCGTTCGACTCAAGAGATTTCATCTTGTACTTCCACTGGGTCTGTCCTCTCCGACTGCTGTATAAAATATACAAAATAGTTCTTAAGCGTCTGAAGCGTATTAAAATTCATAAAAGACATTCCAATTTCTAAAAATCAGTTTGCTACTCTAACGATGTAGAATAATTCAATCAAAATAATTGTTTATTTTTCTAAAACACCATACAACATTGACATTTTTTCTTACCGCAATAAACTACTCGGTGCGCAACAATGAAAGAAGAACGAGATTATTTTTACAAAACGTTCATATTACTCAGACAGTTTTATTTTAGCTTCATTTTTAGTGGTTTACCTTTGAGCTGGTTCTTTGTTTAAAATAACGTTATCCAAAAGTGGAAAACTGCGAAAGTAAGCAGCTCTGTGCGGCAAGATTTCCGTCGGCGGACTTGCCTCGAAATCAACGGTGGTCAGTCTGTGCTCCAGACACTTTTGTGTTTCGGCTACACTTGTGCACATTTCATACCGTGTGGATCTAGTTATTCCTTCGCCTACTTTCAGCCTAAAATCACAAATTCATGTTCACTATCAATCCAAAAGGATATATTATACGGCATGGATAAATTTTATTAACGTACTTGAGTTGAGCGATTCTTCGATCAAATATTTTTATGTTGTAATCAGCCTCGTTCCAACTTGCCATCACCTTACAGTCGACTAAAGAAGCAAACATCTGCGTTTCAAGAAATCTCGAAAGAAACGGCAGATGCTGAGCTGGCTGGTCCGAGAGAAAAGTCGCCTTGTCAAATACGTGTAGGCTATCTCTATTGCTTAACCATTCATCTTTATCCTGGGGCAATTTTATTTCATAAACCATTCATCAAACGATAAAATCGATTCACAATAATAATTAGTGAGATTACATCTCTACCTATTGTAAAAAAATACTCACTTGACTAGGTTGAATAACAAAACCCTCATAACCCGAGAACAATTGTACAAAACGATTCATGAACATTTCTCTAACAGCATTATTAAAAATAAGTATCTCTTGGTACTCCTCCTGGGACGTGAGCTTTTTCGTTTTCATCGTACTTTCGATTACGTCCATGTCATCAAGATTCACCCCTAGAATAATAGCACAGATCATTAACCGACAATTTTATTGGCGCAATATTTCTCGAGCTAGCGAGCAGACATAAACATACCCGTTTTCTTAACTATATCCACTATTCTCTGCAGTGTGTCCGACTGAGGTATCGGTTCCGGTCGGTCCCACTCAAGTACATCGTGCAACGAGTGTTTTCGACGCGGAACGTGAAAGCCTGAGCCTGGAAGCGTCAAGCTGCTGGTCATAATGTCGCCGTTCATATAATTTATGATCATATTATCAGTCCTGCAAAACACAAAGTCGTTTGTTTTTGAATCAACCAGACAAACACACGGATCCTAAATAATATCAGTCACTCCATTATTTAAGTTTGTGACCTACTTTTCGGATTGTGGGATTTTGTACTTGTTTAGGAGCGTTCGAATCTCCGCGAGAAACTGCAACTTGTGTGGAAAAACAGGAAGCTCTTCAGGAAACTGGCTCGTTTGTTTGTCAATGTCAACGTAACAAAGGTTTGCCTGAAAATTGAAACAGTGTACAGTGCAGTATTTTCATCAATTTTATCTCAAATAACTCAAAATAACAAATCTTACTTCGCTTGCAATTTGGGAAATCCCAGATTCATTCTGTGCATGCAGTCCCATGATGAAGGGCACTGGCGCGTCAAGAAAATGGTACAAGCTGGCCGGCAAAATGGGAACGTAAACGTGCTGCCAGGTAAAGGGAAAAAGGAGCGCTGTTATGCACTCGGATACTGCCATGAGTTTGTGGAAATCGGCGCTTTTCAGTAGCACCTGATTTTCCAGTAGGACACATGTAAAAAGCTGTATCAGACACTCCACCCCCAGCCATGTAAACACGTCTTTTAATGAGTAGTCCAGAAGGGGCAATTCATGAGATAACGAGGGCTGGTAGATAACAATCTCCAAAGGTGACTTTGCAGGCTCATCGTTTGGAACGAAAAATTTAAGTGATTTGCCTGGAAGTGGAACTGGTACGTTGTACAGTAGGTTGTACACGTAGGACTCGAGACTCAAACCTGGTCCTGGATGTCTAGGAACACACCTAAAAAAGAATATTTTTGATTCCAAATTTGTATAAATGATTTATATTATATTTCATTTGAAACACAAGAATTTTCAAAACTCGAAGACATAAAACGAATTGAAAAGGCGAAAATGATGATTTACATTCCATGAAAATTGATTGCGGAGCCACGTTCAATAATATTCATGAATTTTGTTCTCGAAGTTTCTCATTTTATTTCAGAGTAAAGTATAGTCGATAAAAAAACTCGGGACCCTTTAAATCCGCTCGTGAAAGAAACCCCATAGAATGAAGAATGTAAAATATCCCAAATCCTCCTTTGATTCCCTATTGATCAGTATCTCTTTCCGAATATTTTTTTAAGAAAATAAGTTTTCATTTTATAATGTTAACTTGAATATAAAATCAATTGAAGCCATTTTATAGTCACAACTATTTAGATAATGTTTCACTTTCAATTTTATTCGTAAAATAGCGAAATTTAGCATTTTCATTCGAATTTAATCGAGATAATTAACTTATAATCTTGATAATCCCGTCAAGAGTATCAAATGAAGTCTGGGTGCTCGAAGGTTTCTTTCCGGTTTAGGCTGAAACCCCGAAACAGTTCGCAAGAAATGAAAACGTCATCGGGGTCGACATACTTGTAAAGATTTGTTAGGAACGTTCTTGCGGCGTGGAGATATGGTTGTTGACACAGCAATGATATCGATTTGGTCACTAGCAATTTGTCTTTGGCAATATCGTAGTAGGCAAGCGCCGCGGCCGGTGAGTGCGCCGAAAGTTTAAAGTGCCTTGGTAGTGACCTCGTGTTGTGACTCTCAAATCCTTTTCTCGGTCTAGAAAAATCGAATCAATCTCAGTTTGTAGAACAACAAACCTTCAAAAGGTTCTAAATAAAGTTGATTTATATTCTGACATTTAATAGCTGAATAATCTCTTACACAGGTGGAGTTCCATTTTGGCCACTGCTAAGTTCAGTGATGTGCATCGCCTGGAGAGTCTGCATGGCGGTGCATATCATGAGATTTCGACACTCCTCATAGAACACCAGACTGAAACCGTACGTCCTGTGACCGTCTTCTTTGGTTAGCACGAACGAGTGGAAAGACGGTTCCACCGAGTGCTTCTGGGTCCTGAAGCGCAGCCCACTTGGCAGGCATAGCTGAAAAACAATGCCAGTTATTGGATAATCAAACACTTCACGCCTCTTTACATAAATTAATACTCATTAACAATTACGTTCACGTGCATTTCAATCTGATAATCAAGTTTGTTAACTATGTTATCATTTTAATTACAACCGGTCAGCAGTGTAAAATTAAATCAAACCGTTTAATTACATTTTAATGATAATATTCCATCTTGAATTCAATTGCGATTTTATTTTGAATGCTAATTAATTATATGTTTTGTTGTGTTAATCAAAAATTATGTTTCAAAGTTTTTACCATGCAAACAGCATGTTCGTCAAATGGATTCCAAGGTACTGAATCAGGATAATGTCCCAGCACTTTGCTCTTATAGGCTCGGTCGAGAGGAGTGCACTGCAAGGAGTCGCCTAAAACAGAAAACACGATTCTGTTGAACAAAATGAGCCATTAAATTCACTCTGAAATTGTACCAAAGTTAAACGTAATTCTTGTTAACTTTATTTCACTGTTCTATCACTAAATTAAACATTTAAGTTTACAAATGACCTAATTAACAACACAATAAGTTTGGTCTCAAAATATCTACTTTTTTTTCTTCACTTTCTAAAAATAGTGATTCGTTTCCTATGAGCAAGATGTACACAGAAGGACCCAACAAAAACAATCGAAACTGTTTCCTTATCATCAATCCGTCTAATTGCATCGTGTAAATACATTTCAAAAGCATCGTAGTCTTGGCAACGTTCCAATTTCGCTTGAGATGAAACGTGCCTTGGATCAGTCATTTACAAGGGCACTCTTATGCAGGGTTAATCACTCGCGATTCGCAGCAAAGTTGAACCGGTGCTTTAGGCCAGGACCGCCAAGGCGCCACCACGAAATCCGCTCATCTATCCCAGTCTCCAGTAACACATCTTCTAGATGAGCCTTTAACTTGATTGAATGAATCGTTCGAGCCAGAATAGTGTCTTGGTTCAGATATAAATATAAATTTGTCAAGTAAATCAGATTAGATGTTTCATACTTTTTGGCATTATACAAATTACACTTTACATTTTATTAATTTGTTCTGTGAAGAATGGAACATTGTATGGAAATAAAAAAATTGTAAATAACTTTTTGGAAGACAAATACAAGTGCGGAATCAGCTTTTCAAGTATAAGACGCGGAATATGCATCTTGTGGGAGGCAAAAATTGAATGGTGGCAACGGTTCTTGGCGCGTTGCCTGGTGCCCCTTTAGACCTACCCCAAGTCACCGCTCGTCAGATTAAACATTCGGCTTAATGCGCTGCGTCAAGTGAAGTTGAGGTGAACCGTCTCGTGCACTCGGATTACATTTCTGGGGTGGAGTTTAGTTTGGGTGTATGTCAAAATCAATTGAGATCATTCACGCAGCCTTCGATTTGTGACTCATAATGACGGCATTGAAAACACAACAATTAAATCAATCATCATTCCATTTCTCACATAGAAAATAATTAATTTTTTTTTTTAATATCAAATCATCTTTTTTTTTCACTTATATTTCAATAAGAAAATTATTGTAGTAAAAATTGTTTGCAAAAAAGGTTGTTACAAAAAGAAATTGGATTGGAGATTTTAATCGCAACTTGATTGGAGCCTGACTTATAGTTCCAATCTCCGCTCGGGAATTGCGCCGAGAGATTTGGATTGATAATTTTGAAAGAGCCGATGACCGAAGATGTCGATGCGAATGAAACCAAGGCAGATAAATAGAACGATCAGACGTCACGTCGGGGCATCTTCAGGCTGTTAACTTTTGCAAAAATTGTATTGTCGAGTCAAACTTTGTGATTAGACTTTCGGTCGGAGCATTTTTATTTTTCACGTGCTAAGAGGAAAACAAGAGGTCAATAAGAGGGCTTACTTTGCAAAGTTCTTTGACATAAAGGAAGCACGTAAAAGTTGTTTCAAGACACTTGAAATTTATGTGTCAGTTCAGATAATTGATTGATAATCATTTTAACTTTAACATAAAAAAAAAATTTTTAAATTAATGTACAGAAAAATAATCTGTTTATAACAAGACGTTTTGTTGTAACTGATTCCTTAGGATTAAAAAATGTGTCTATGATGACAGCAGAGGGTGCGCCGATAAGTAATTAAGTGGACTTCCTTGCGTCACTCGTAATCGACCGGTTATGATGGATTGAACGAAGCAACTACTTTTTATTCGTTTTGGCCTCTATTGACTATTCATCTACGTCTGAGAAACAACAAAAGTTCCCTCACTTTTAGTATGGTTTGATTTCATATTTTCTGTTACTTCAATTTGTTGATAACAAATTTAAATGTTTTTTATCCAGTGGAACTCAATTCAACTTTTTGCATTTTTAAACAAACTTATATATCTTTGATATCATCTTTTCTTTTATCTAATTTTTTTGTTTTGTGAGATAAAAAAATATATACATCCGTAAAAATGTTACCGTACAAACAAGTTGATCAAATGGGGAAACACAATGTCGTGCTTCCAGATAAAGACTTTCTTTCTTGTTCTTTAATCTGCTCCGGTGCGTCTTGGCAGCACACAATGAGCAGCAAACGGGCATCATCAACGTGGGCAATCGAGCATTCACAATTACAGCAATTTCGTGGACCCACGTGAGCCTCCTTCGTCACGTCAGAAAAGCTATACTAATTGTCAATTATTTATAGCTGTTACTGCGCACTCTTTATTCTAATTATTGTTTGCTTTGCTTCCCATGCTAGACGGTGGGATAAACAACAGGCAGCTGAGCGTGATCTAACAAAACCAATCTATTTTTCTCATAACATCATAAGTCAAACAATGTGAAACACCTTGTTTGTAAATTCAAACAAATCAATACTTTTTATGGGATAAGACTGCATTAAAAAAGAGAAACAAAAAATAGAATTTAAATTTAAAGGGTGTATTGAAACACGTTTAGCAAAATTGAAAACTGGTGTTCAAAATATGAAACAAGTTTGATGGATTGTAAACGAATAAAACGACAAATTGAAACGTGATATCGAGCCGACCACTTTATTATTCATAATGGACCACCATGCGTGCAAGTTGTATAGCGTTACGCGTTGTTACAAACGGGACACCCCGACCGAAGTACACCCCTTGCGCATAAACTCGTGCAAGGCTTACAAACCAAACGAAAACCTTCGTTTTATGACTACGCGCCGAGGCGACGATTTCAACGCCGTAAAAAGGTCGCCTCTGGTTCAAGATCAGTCTGACTTCGTTTCTTTATTCTTGAATACGTTAAGACTTTTTTTTAAGCCAATTTTCAACTTGTGGCGAAACTTGAAGAAATTCAATCAAGATTCGTACAAATTCAAATTGAGTCAATCTTAATTTTTTTTTTCATTTCTTGGTTGAATGTTTATATCATTTTTTTGTTCAATTTAAAATTAGTCGTTTAAAAAAAGCGTTTAAAAAAATATGTCCAATTGAACGATTTGAAATGAGAGTTTCGGACAGAGGACGCATAAAACGATATAAACGATGCGTAGTAGTAAACTGTGAGTGCGCTCATGCAAAGGCAATATTGATTTGAGCATCGCGCTGAACAACTGGGCATTGTTCTTGTCTGAATAAAAACAAGTACGCATCTTCCAAGCGATATTGACACATTTTTTGTTTAATAAATTATAAATTATATTTGCATATTCAAATATATTATACGAGCACCCTTCAGTTCTGCAATACGTGTCTACAAGCTTCGCGACCTGCTCCAAATTTTATTTACATTTGAAAAAGTGTTCAAACTTACTGGAGTATGATGCGTATCATCATTAATATTTTTTTTATTTTTACAATTTAAGAACCAACATTTGCCTCAACGAGACAAAAAATTGTTTGCAGTATATACTAAAGAAACAAGTTGAAGGAAATGAGTTTTCAAAAACCTCAAAGTGTGCAGTGAATTGGAGGAAACATATGAGCACGTGTGTCTCGCTTTCGATTTGCCCCCCCACATGAATTGTTTTCTCTGTTACGCGATGACATCATCACAGTTGCATGGGGGAGGGGGGGACAGCTCTCACAAGTATTTTCTAAGGGCGGAAGTGTTTTTGAAATTATAGTTTAAGATTTAGTCGACGTATCGCTCAACCATGCGTGGTTTCATTTAAATTGATACATCTTGTTTGCAAACTCAATTGTTTTAAACTCAAATTTGAAAATACAATAAATTGAATTGAAGTTAAATTTAACAGAGATAGTCATACAAGAAAAGAAGGATTGTTATAATTTAATTGAAAAGAATTCTATCAAATGAAAAGACTTTTTAGAAAGTTTTCATTGGAAGTAGTATAGTAATTGAATGCATCTTTTTATAGGATTGGGCTCGAATTTAATATCAGACTAACAATAAAATATTGATCGAAAATTCTACTTTTGAGGATACGAGCTCATCGTTCAACAGGAGCATTGTATTAGAAGCGGCATAGAAAAGTCAATACAAAATGTCGCTCAGCTGCAAGCCTGGGTCCTTCCGCACCCCCAATTTTAATTGTCACCATTTGCACACCACATTTTGCTTTGTCGAAAAACTTCTATGGGCCGTCTTCGCCGGCCGACTTAAAATAGCCAATAAAAATGAGAGGAATAGGCTTATTCGGATTCCCACGAGGTCATGTGTTACTGACACACATAAAATATGTTCCGATTTTTTTTTGTTCAATTCATTTAAATTTTTTGCTTTATAGAAAGATCCATTCAAAAAAAAAATCATTTCCTCTGAATTAATTAATAATATAAGAATCAAGTTTTTATCACAAAAATAAATAAAGATTTCGAAATGAACAAAAAAATTATTTCAAACAAAAAATTAGCAGTTTATTTGAATTTGTTTCGTTCGTTAAAAAGTTTGGTTAAAATCCAAATTAAGTATAGTTTATCAGACGAAATAAGAGTTCAAGAGGTCATTGGCAAGAAAAGCGACGTTTGCCTTAGAACTAGCTCGTCTACAATATTAATGGCGTTTAGAGAACTCGTGTAGTCTAAAAAGACAAGACAGGAAGATGGGTCATCTACATGTGTTCGCATCGTCTTAGAGGTACTTCAAGTTTCAGATAACAAACGTCTTTCGTCTGCAAATGTTTGATCACGTCTACCTCGAAGATTCTGATTTTAGTTTTCCATTCGCACCAACTTCAGAACTTCTGTTAATTACTTTTGTTTAAAAGAAATTACTTTGATAAACGGAATATGTACAAAGTATAGCAGTAATTTTCAACTGGATTGGATTTTGACATTATGAATGCGCCAACAGCAAGCAAAACTCTTAAAATGATTACATAAAACCAGATTATACAATAATTATATCACTGCTGTAAATACACAAAACTTAACAGGCTTTCACGAGCAAACAGTGGCATAAATTGTGAAATTTTTCATGATTCATTACTAGTCCGGCAATGCTACTTTTTATTACACTTGTATTTAATGATAGTTACCAGCATACAATCCAACTACATTAATGCTAATTAACAACTTCTAAATATACTGAACAATTAATTAAAAATAAATGGACATTTTTTATAAGTTAATTTCAAATAAGTTTAATTTAATAAAAAAATTCCGAAAATAACGTCGGAATTTTTCGTTTAATTCAGCCTTGGTTTATTTTTAGAATAACAATAATACAAAAATAAAAGAGTAGAGTATAAATTATAATAACAACTCGTTTCAACACTTATGCCAAGTTTAAATTTGAAGGAAATGCCACTCAAATTAGCCTGAGGCAAATTTAATTGAAAATTAATTGATCTTAAAACTAGTGCAAGTTTCTACGATGTGTAATGAACAAACAACCGAAACCAAATGTAATAAAATGAGGAATGATAGATAGAAACTGGGAATAGATTTTCTCAGAATAATAACCCTTTTTGTATGATTTTCTTTTCCCACATTTGAAATGGAACCAACGCGCAAACTCCGTCACGGAAGAAACAAAACTGAACAGCCATAATTAAACTTAATTAAATTACTCAGCATGCCGAACAGCAAATGCGCCTTTTTAGCGAACTCAGACACTTTCACACAACTCTTATCAGTTGTTATTATTTTTCTTCTTCCAATTACTTGCGGTAGATCAAAACAAATCAAAAACGAAAGAGGGATCAACAAACTCTGATCTGTAATCAGGCAATTATGTTGGCCTCAGATGTTTACTTTTACCCATGACTAGCGTAGAACGTTCGAACTCAGTGTCAACCATCAGGGGGAGAAAAGCAGCGAAAAATCGCGCCGCCACATCAACTTCAATTCCGTGATTATTCATTGCGCAATCGCTTGGTTTTACGTACGAACAATGTGTGCCAGAACATTTGTCACGCTTTCGATCCAAGGATTCAATGCAAAAATAAACAGACAGCACTGTGAGATGTCAGTTGTAAACAATATCGGAACAGGCAGAGTGTCAGCTGTCAAAATGATTTTCACTTTTTAAACGAGCAATGGCAACATTTGCGTTACGATTTTGGTTTGCTATTTTCTTGTTAGTTAATCAAAACAATGTTTTGTTTACAAGTTTGTGTTTTGATTTACCGAAATATTTATCGGGTTCCAATCCGGAGTCCTTGTCCAAGCCACAGATAACAAAGTAATCCGCGAATCTCGACGGATGCTGCTCCGGTCCGCGCAATATTGGCAGGCCATTCATGTTGGCGCCGTTGAAGCCTTTGACAAAGCACGAGATTGTCAGCGGATCACGCGCGAGCATGCACACTCGCCGCACGCATTATTTACTCACTCCAAGCTGTCATTTTGCGAGAGAAAGAACAACAGCTGATGTTGACGCGAGCCGCACGAACGTCTCTCTAAATGTTACATTCAGTAGCACAGAGAGGGGGAAACCTCCTTCTCAGGCGGCCGAAGTTGTAGGTGGCGTTGTTCTCAGTTCATCATGTCTTCGTGTTATCGACAGATGATGAAAAACAATTGTTCGATATCAATTTTTGTTTACAATCGTTTTTATCTTTCGGAAATATAATTTTGATGAAAGGAACAAACAAAGGAGGTTAAAGTATAATCGGAAGTGAAATTTCATTCATTTCGTGGAAGAATTGTTTTTGTTTTTTATTTGGAAATGACAATGATCAACGTTATAACCTCAAAATTTTGAAATTTTTCATTTCTTATCAGGTATTTACAGAATTGATCAAATGTTTGTATTAAATTGCTGTTACTAATCAATTTGTCAAATTCGTTACAGGAAAATTTCAACGTAAACAAATGACATTTGCACAATGCCTGCGGGAAAACGATATCCTGGTGGACGTAATATCGCAGGAAGGGTACAGTTTCATTCGAGTTCCGTGAGTTCGAACAATATCAACCAGAATGTCAACCTGGGCACGGAGGAAAAGAAAAATTTTGACTCGTCTTCGAGTCGCGTGCTATCACTTAAGCATGTACCGATGCCTTTGATACCGGTGGATAGCCAGTTGACATTTGAAGTCATGTCCTTGGTTATTTCTGTAGTTGCAGTTTGTTTGCAATTGTTGAACCTGTACCGAAGTATATGGTGGCTGCCCCAATCGTACAATGATTATAGTATGGTGAGTTTCCAAATTATCTATTTACTTAATTAAAAGAAACACGTACTTTATTGAATTAACAATTGAAGTTTTATTTCAGAATTTCTACTTAATAGACCACTACCTCTTGATATTTATAGTTACAATGTTAGCTAGGAGACTGATATACGTATTAATTCGAAGACTGACGGATAATCTTATTTCTACTCATTGGCAACCTTTAGCTCAAAGAACAATGAGGTTTGTTTGCAAAATAACACTTAAAATTGTATTCGAAAAAAAATTAAAATATATTATGCTAAAATAATAAAAATCCATCTCATTTTAGAATTGTTCTGCTTAAAATAATCATAGGAATACTTACATGGTGCCTGTACAATATTTACCAAAAGCACAATCCGATGAAAATTTTTTACCTGGTTTATCCGTAAGAGATCAATTTTAACTATCAATTTAAGAAAAGATATTCAAATAATTTGAACATGTAATTTACTTTTCAGAAGTATTTCGGTATATTTTTTGATGTTTGGAATCACAGTCGGACCCTTCTTTGATATTTCTACAGCGCCACTGTATGTCAAAGAGGATAGGAAATCTAAATTCATATTAGGTAATTTGAATAATTAATACCTTATAAAATGATACCAGCAATGACAAATTTGTATTATTGATTGATTGTAGATAAACCATTGCATAATTGCTCGTTAAATGCACCTAGCATTCGGGCTGAAGTTTCAACGCTGAAAACTGACTTTAATAGACGGCTGAAAAGAGCACTTTTTGCTTCTTCCGTGACCGCGTATTTATGTGGAATAGCACCAATATTGTTCGTGTCCAACCACCTTCATTTTGATATCAGATGGGTCGCCCAACACGCGTTATTCTTCTGGCTTGGACAACTGAGTGCTCATTTTGTCCAGGCTTACCCTGTCAGGTTTGTCTTATTTATTTATAAACAGTTTTTGAAACCTCAGATATTCAAATTATACAAAATATTCGTTTCTTTTGTTGATAAATTTTTCAGATATTGTGATGTTTTACACCGTTCCGCCCTTCATCTGGGGAGATGGTATAAAATTGAAAGTCGAAACAACCACGTACCAGTGCAGTCTTGGAACGACACAATTCTGTGGCCTAATGGTTCACTTGTAAGATACAATAAGGAACTTTATCGTTCAGAGGGTCTCTGCACTGCAGCTGAGCCTGGAAATTCAAGTCATTACAGGTTCTATGTACGTCAAATTCAATGCAGTTTAGTCTGATTTTAATTAATTCAAGATAAATATTAGTATTATTGAAATTGTTTCAGACCTTGTTCAGCAATCCCTCTGTGCTAATTTGCACAATGCTGTGTCTCCAAGTGAGTCTCATGACTGTCCAACTGGTGATTTTGTACTATGCTATTGAGTGGTATAAAGTACTGTCAATGACGCTTCTTGCGATCACAAATTATCACACATTGTTCAAACTTGCTCGTGACTATCTAGTTTGTTGGAAAGTTTACCATGTCGAACGAATTGTCCAAGAAAAGACACAAACTGCTGTCAGCAATGTTCAATAAATAAAATTTTTTTTGTATTTCTTTTTGATTTTTGGAATTATTTCCTTTGCTGTGATTCTGTTCCGAGATCTGTGTTATATTTTAAGAAAATGTATACAATGTTTTTATACGAAATAAAAGGGGTGAAAATATAAAACGAATTGATTTAAATGTATAGAATTTGTATTAGTCCACCTACTTCCTACTTTTGCAATATTGTTGACCAATATTTCAAAAAAAGTACGATACTTGTTGAATTGTAAATAACTACAATAGTTTTAATCAAAGTTCTAAAATGTTGAATTCTCAATTTTATCTAGTTCTTTTCCTTCCGATTCATCCTTAAACGATATGATATACATTTTGTTGAGTATTCCTACCTTGAGCATCTTACGCAGTGTCTGCTACAAATATGTCACAGAGAGTTCGATTAAATTTTGATTGTAATACATTTAGTACAATAATTAGCGGATTTTTATGTTTAATAAGAAAATAAAGTGTTTAAAAAATATCCCTATTTATTTAAATAATAATACTAAGGTTTCTAATAATAGCTTAAAAACATTTGAAGATCTTGAATATTCTGTTGATTTTGTTGAAATACAGTAAATCTATGCTCACAAATTTAAGTTTTAAATGTTCTAACGTATAAAGTACATCCAAGAGCAAAATCGATGTAAAACTAGAAAAAGGCTTTTTTTCATAATTTTAACTGATAGAAAATTTTTCAATTTGCAACAGCGACTTGACTATAATTACGTTATTATATAATAGTGTACCTTTTTCAAGTGCTAATTTGCTCTTCAGATATATGCCTCGCGAAATAATAATCTATTACAAATTGTCCCGGTTCAAATTATCACAAAGTTTTTTAGTTTAATATATAATCAAGAGCTTATAGATAGTTGCATATTTATAATGCTTTTTATTATGAAATACATGTGTTTGAGTGTCCGATAGTTTTTTTATTATAATACAATGTCTCAAAGTTTGTATTTAGTATGCTGTAGAATCTACGTCAACCGGAGAGGTTCAACGTTGAAAAGTATACATTAAAGTTTATTGAGAGTCAAACGATATTTAGACGATGAATAAAGGTCGGAGCTATTGAGAAACGGATTGGTGTCCTGCTTTAACTGAATATTGTGATATCTAAGTATGGCATCTAAGAGTTGAAGAAATGAAAATAAATAATGGGACCAAATTCGTCCGAAAGTAAAATTTATTTTCCGTACCTTAAGTTTTCTCGTGAATACACTCAAGGGTGGACTACGTCATAATTTGCGTCATAAAAATTAGACTGCCTTGAGCCATCGAATTCAGGACTCATATACATTTACTTTACGTACTGTTACGTCGGGAGAAATAACACATTTTTTTGTGGTGTGTTGACTAACACTAGCAATTCAGAGTGTAGAGTTGGTCATCAAAGAACAATTCATTTTATTCAACGATTTTATTTTTCATTATGAAAGTAACGTTTGTCACAGATTTCCTAATTGATAATGATTTGTCTGAATAATTATATGTTGGACTTTAAGATTCGAATGACCATCTTTAACAAATTCGAATATAATAATTCTTTAAAAATGTTGAAGATAATATAGAATTGTCATCTAATAATTTTATTAAAAAATGGTTGTGTCATTTCTGAATTCAGTATCCAACATTTGGTGATAACTTCTACTTGTAATTTTTTTTAATCAAAATTGACGGTCAATTGACAGAGTTTCTGTATAATGCCTGATGCCACTTGCTCATTAATTGTGTTGCAAGAATGCTAAAACAGGCTTTTCCGATTGTTGAGTGTTCACTGGATACCGGACCTCAAATCGCTTTTCATAAATACCAACCCTTATTCATTCCCTTAAGTAAAGTTCAAGACAAAACACGTAATACCGCTCATCATGTCACTGCTCGTTTTATAGCGTTTTTTGTGCTTGAATGAAGCACACGCTGTAAAACGAAAGATAAAGTTTCCAAATGGAACGAAATGGGACAAGCTCTTATGGCATAATGAGCGGTACTACATGTTTCGTCAGAAACGAGAATTCAAATATGGTTGTTGCAGTTGATGTTTTACTAAATTTTCGTTCGAATATGACACTAGCAAGTTATTAAAATGATCAGGCATCCATTGAAGAATGAAGATGGAGTTGTTGATTTTAACGTGGAACATTCATTATTATTTGAAAAACAATTTAAGTTGTTCAAATTTTCATTTATATTGATTGGTGCGTGGCCATATTTGGGAAAACATGTTAGATATTTTCTGCTCAATATTCAAGTAATCATTGCGTTTTTTACCTACATCGGACAGGTATAAACAAACAAAAAATTTTGATATATCTCACAAAATTATAACCAGAAAAATTTCAACCTTCTTAATAGAAATTATAATTTAGTGTGAATATTTATATCAGCATCGAAAAAATATTGACGAATTGTGCTTAAATGCTATATGGCTTGCTTCGATATCTTTTCTATATACTTTAATTTTGCACAATATCATATTCAACAAACATGTATTTATTTGATAAAATGATACTTAAATTACCATTAAAACAACAAAAAAGTGTGTAATAAACTTTTTGTAAGGTTTCATATTTATTACACGTAGTAATGTTTGAATTAGAATGTAATACTAGATTATTTCGTTACAAATTTCAGTTAGCTAAAATTTATAGAATATCGGCAGGTAATTAACATCACTTTTGTTATAGACATTTTTATGATTTAAAAAACAATAATTCAAGTTTGCATTTTTTTTCAGTTATTTTACTGTGCGTCGCTATTTTTTTGAGCGTGGAACCTGTTTTATTGGGATTGATGAAATGTGATAAGAAGTCAGTTGATCGATTCAATTGTTTGATTAAATTTTCAATTATAAAAACAAATTATTCATATGAAATTCACGAAATTATTTCTATCAGTGGAGTCATTTTTAACAGTCTCAATTCGTATAATGTTTTTGGTTTCGTTGCAATAGATTTATTTGTTATACTATGTATATGTTCAGAGCTGCGGTAAGTCGTTTGTGATTTAATTGATTACAAAGTATATTAAAAATTAAAGCCTTGATTTTTTTAGATATGATCTCAAAAACATAACAAATAAAAGTTATATTCCTGATTCTAAGGTATCAAGTGAAATGCGAAAATGTTTCAAAAAACATGAGCATATCATAAGGTACAACATATTGTATCATCGTATCATCACTATATATATTTTAAATATTCACAAAAATTTCTTGAAATATTATTATTTCTATAAATATTATTTTTAAAAATTTTTATTAATTTCCTTTTTGAATCAAAATTCGAAAATTCATTGATTGGTAAATTATCTTTCAGAATTGTTGATTCGACTAATGCATATTTTTGGATGCCAATTTTTTGTGGTACGGCTATAAATGTTTCTGGGATTACGTTATGTCTTTATGTCGTAAGAAACTATATACATATTATTATAACATTATTTGAATTAAATCACAATAAAAAATAACGTAGTACTTTTCAGACTAAATTGCTCATCCATGAACCGCAAAAACTTTTAACTATTGTACCCATAATTATTGTATCTATTGGATTCGTTTTTGCTTTATGTAGTGTCGGGGAAAATGTTATAGAAATTAATTGCCAACTTAAACAAGCCTTGTATGCTCAAACATTTCAATATGAAAGCTACTTAAATTTTGTTTATTCATGTTTACTAATATTTTCATTTTGCTGAATTACATTTAGTTACGAATCAGCATGGATACATTTGTCGAAAAAATTGTTAACACTATCGAACATATTTCAACTAAGATGCAATATCCCAATTCAAATACATGCTCTAGGAATCATCATTTTATCAATGAAGTTATATGTTCAGGTTTGTAAAGAAGTGTTTTACTAATTTGTTATTATAAGATGAAGCTGTGTGTTACGTCCGAAGAAATAACAAATTCGTAGGTTAAGTTTCGACACACGACAATTTGATAGAGAGTTGGCACTCAAGAAATTTCAAATGTTGGTGGGAAGGTTTTTTAACTAATAAATTCTTGATTTCATTAAATTAAATTTTTATTTTTCAAACTATAATATTCGACAAGAAAAAGAAAGATGGCGATGTTTTAC